>LOJH01011668.1:18508-34256 GCA_001685095.1 Ellobius talpinus
CTCTCTCTCTCTCTCTCTCTCTCTCTCTCTCTCTCTCTCTCTCTCCTTTCCATTGCAGCAGCTGTGAGACACTCTTGCATTCTAAGTCCGACATTTTTAATGCAATGTTGTTATTGCTGCTTTTTCTCTTCATTTTTCTTTTTTGGGGAGGGGGAGGAGTAGGCAAGATACTCAAGATTCTGGTGTGCCTGTACCAAAAGACACTCAGTGACAAATTAAATTCTTATATTCCTAATGGAAATACTAACTAGAGGTTCCGAGAGGCAGCTCAGTGGTAGAATATATGCTTAGTACACACGAGGTGCTGGGTTTAATCTCCAGCACACAAAAAAGATATTAACAAGCCCAGGACCCAAAGCACCGTTTTGTTTTGGGCTTACAGGTCAAGGATTTGAAGTGGAAAGTAAAATGCCACTCAGTTTTATGTGTTTCAGCCAACCAATAGTTAATGAGTAATCGACTCATGGCCACTTCCGTTAGATACTACGAGATCTGTAAATGTGCACACAGAGAGGAATCATGCTGGATGCCTTTGCTTTGGTGAATTACAGGCAGCATCTGTGGTGAAGGAGTATTGTGGTCAGGAACAAATCAGCTGTTTCTAGGCAGTTGGTTATAAGAGTTTCAAATGTCAACAATATCATAATTTGGTTAGGGAGACAAATTATATTGATAATAGAGAATTAATGGGGTCAGGTAGTTTGGTCTTAATTAGCAGTATGATGTGAGCTGCTAAAAGGAAAATCCAGATTGAATTTAATAACTGGTTTACTTTGTGAAGTATTCAGAAATAAGATGGTATAAATAATTTGTATTATGAAGACCTAGTCAAGCTAAGTAAAGTCAAACTGAATACATGTGCATACACACACACGTGTGTGTGTGCCCTCTCTCTCTCACACACACACGTGCACACGTGTGCTCTCTCTCTCACACACACATATACACACACACAAGTAACTCCTTTGAGTAGGGACTGATGATAAGCCAAATGCTGTAATGTGTGCTCACTCTGGTGCTGGGAACATCACGATGACCTGTATAGGGCTCTTGTTCCTTCAGAGCTCATCAGGAGGCATTTCATCAGTTTAGCTATAGTTCACAGGTGAGACAGGATAGGTAGTGTTTGGTACTAATGAAACTGGTTATGAGAGTGGGCAGGGAGATGATGAGGCCTCTGCTTCTGTCATATCAGGACACATGAAACTGACAGATACTGAAACAGTTGGAGACCAAGAAAAGGAGAAAAAAATGGAAGCAACAATGAGGGCCAGACATGGATACCACAGTTTTAACCCCAAAGGACTCAAGGTATTGTAAAGGCAGTCAATTGCCAGTGCAAAGATTGTGAAATTGGAGAAGATGCGGAACATGAGCTTGTGGCAAGACAGACACACACTGAAGTAAATATCAGAAAGATGGAACCATGGAGCTTACTCAAGATCATTAAAATGGATGAATTCTTCAGGCATTGCTAAAGACTGAAACCAGAGCCTTGGGGGAGGGATCCCCAGAGTCAGGAGCTGGAAGAAGAGAAGAAGGGGTCCAGAGTAGCCCACAAGGCCAGGAAGAAGTGGGGAAATGCTTTGCCGCTGAGACTAAGGAGGAAGGAATTCCCAGCAGTGGGTTGTCAGGGTGGTGGAATGCCACAGAGAGGCTGGGGTGAATGAAAACCAAGATAAAGCTGCTCATTGTATAAAGCTACACTCACTGGAGCAGCCTGTGGGTGTCTTGTTTTAAAATTAAATGAAAAATATAAGTTATTAATAAGCTTTGAAGTAAAGCTTCTAGACAAGCGAACATCAAAGATACAGTGGCTCACTGGTAGAGAAAACCACACCGTACAGTCACGTACAGCGTTTCTGTTTTCAAAGAAACTCAGGGGACATTATTCAAACTCATTTTTGTAACAGTCGTGGGAAGATTATAGCCTAAAAAACGCCAGAAAACCTGTTTTCATTGCTTTCTTGCTTTGTATAACCACTGATACTAACGGTAGATAATTTCCCAGGAACTTTGTGACAGAAAATGAAAGATGATGATACTGATGAGGACACCCTTAGGAAAAGCCAATGCTGCTCTAGCATGAAATGATTTCATGTGAGTTATTTCATTTTACCTTCCATAACTCTTTGAAGTATCTTATCTCCATTTTATGTATGTGGGCAGCCTATAAGAATCCCTGTTATAAATAGACACATCGAACAGGACTGAAATAGTCCCAAGAAGCAGGACTTTGCGTTTGATTTTCTTGAGCTCTGCCTAGAATGATAGAGGAAATTTTATCATGGAACAAAAGCAAAGAAAATATCAGGATATCAGAGGAAATTTTATCATGGAACAAAAGCAAAGAAAATATCAGGATATCAATCCTCTTTGGTGTGTAGACCCAGCTGGAAGGCATATAAATTTTGTGTTGCAAATGACAAAGTCCATATCAAACTCACTTAGAAAAAAAATGGTAAAGGGGGGATAGTTGACTTGAGAATGGCAAAGTCTGAGGGTAGATGTTTAGTCTGAAGGTTCAGTCCTGACTGAATCCAAGGGCAATGCTAGATCCATAAAAGCAAAGTTGTACCTTGAATGCACTGTGTGTGTACAGGCAAGGGTGGGCAGGCTTGTACTGAGCCAGGGTAGAGAAGCAAGGATGAGGCTCACGTATCTCAAGTGAAGGACTTAGGTAGGGAACCAGCAGTTTCACACGGGAAAATCAGTTGCTTTTAGAAGATAGGATGGTTAGTAGGCAGCAAACCGGCAGATCTCTAACACCAGTCCTGTCTTCAAGAAGCGCTTCACCAACTTCCCAGAAATTCTTACTCTTAGAACTATTGCTTTAATACGTGAACCTCAGAAATTTCCTTCAGTGCTACAGATCCTCTGAGGCAGTGGTGGTGGCATAGTAGAGTCACATGGGTACCCAGAGCATTCTTTTGAGGATGTGGATTATGAAGCCCAATGGGCTGGCAATATAGCATCAATAGCATGGCCTTTGCCTAACTTTCATGAGCCTATGGGTCCATATCCAGTACTGAAAAAGCAAGCAAACAAACATAGACCCATCAGGTGGAGTCCAGACATTGTCCCCACTGTAGGAGTTTGAAGGAACAATGCACTGTGCACAGTTACTAGCAGACTTCCCATGCCTTCCTTCTCCTCCCCTTCTCTCCCTTCTTGCTGTCAGCGTCTGTGGCTATATAGTAGCTGCCTCAGGAACACTGACAGAATTGTATATAATTATAACTGCTTGGAGAGAATATATTGCACTATATACTACCTTGTTCTGGGTTTTTGTATGCTAGATTTTTTACTGCTTGTTTGGGACTCCAAGGTACAAAAAATGATGGATAAAGTGAGGAAACCTTCCAGGCCTGTAAGGAACATTAGCTTGAGGGGCATTACTGTTTAAGTTGGGGAAGCATGTGGAAGCATTCACTGGAATCCCAAGAACTCTAAGTCTTAAGAGTTCTGTTTAGCGTGCAGAAACTCCCATCAGGAAGAACAAACTCTGCTTGTTTGAGAACTTGATTCATTATGGCTAAAGCGAAGGACCCAAGTAAGGGCAGAGTGTGGGCAGAAACTGCAGCTGGATAGGTGTTTGTTTGTTGTTTGTCAAGTTAAGACACTAAAGCAATGTTTTTTTTCCAGGGAAAATATCACATAGTTTATCATTTTGAGCTTGTAGATTTTCAATTTGTGAGTTGAAGAAAACTGTCACTGTTTTAAATAGGATTTTAAAATCGGCCAGGAAAGCGGCTTCTCCGAGGGCTCGGGGCTGCAGTACCACCCAGGGCCACAGGGATGCAGTGCAGCTCAGCGGACAATAGGAACCTTGTCGAGAGGCGGGCTCCAGAGAATCCTTTCCCATGCAATGAAAACTGATCTCTGGGAAGCTGGGGGAAGGTATCCATCTCGCCCCTCAGTTCTACTGTAATTTCCGTGGAGCGCCACCTGCTTATTAAATAACAGTTTCTACAGGCTTATTACACGTTCCCTACTCCAGTAAGTGGTCTTGCCTTGTTTAAAAAAAATTGAAATAATGGATACGTCTAATGACAAAAGACTGGCAAAGTGATTTGTTAAATGCTCATAAAAGGTGACTTGTTAAAAGGAAACACGGTGCAGCTACGCATGAGTGTTCCAGACATTACTTAAAGAAGAGAAAATGATAAATAAGAATAAGTTAAGTGAAAAAAGCAAACCTGTTGTGGCGGCAAGTTTGTAACCCCTTATTCAGGGGGCTAAGGCAGGAGGATTGCAAGACAGAGGCTAACTTGCAATAAGAAGTGTGTGTGTGTGTGTGTGTGTGTGTGTGTATGTTCGCGCGCGCGCGCGCGCGCGCGTGCCTGAGAGTTGGGAAGATGGCTTAAGTGCTTGCTGCAAGGATGGGGACCTAGGTTTGGATCCCTAGCACCTAGATAAAAAGTAGGATGCTGTAATCCCAGAGCTTCAGGGGCAGACAACGGGATCCCAGGACACTGTGATCCCAGAGCTGCAGAGACAGACAGGGGAAGCAGGAAGGTAGGACATACAGAATGAAAGAAAGGCAAAAAGCCCTGAGGCAAAATGTAGATTAATAGAAACAGGCTAAATTAGGTTAAAAGAGCTAGTGGGACAAACCTAAGCTAAGGCTGAGCATTCATAATTCATAAGTTTCCATGTCTTTATTTGGGAGTTATTTGGTGGCCCAAAGAAAATGCCAAATACAGATAGGTTCTTCCCCTAATATTGGCCAGGGATTGATAAGCCAACTCACAAGACCTTGAAAGACCACTTCAACACATCAGTAATTAGTTATAATTATATATCATCATTAATTTTCTTCTGTATTTTTATTTTTTTCTGTAGGAAGCACACATGATTTATTTAAAATACTGAAGAATAGAAGTGTTTACATCAATATTGGCTATTGAATTGTCATTTATATTTTTCTTTAGCCTAGAGAAGTCTTTGCATTTTTCTTTATTATTATTATTATTATTATTTTGGTTTTTTGAGACAGGGTTTCTCTGCAGCTTTGGAGCCTGTCCTGGAACTTGCTCTTGTAGACACATTGTTTTTCCTCAGCATTGCCTTTATGAAGAGATCAAGTGAGACATCTTAGGGTGTCCTGCCCTCTAAATTTTCCTGATTATTTCTTGAGGTGCCCTTAAATGTGTTCTACACCAGATGTATTTCCTGGAAACAGGAAGTCAATCCTTAGACGGGTACAAATTCAGTTCACAGTTTTTTTTGGCAGCCGTGAGTGCTGGGAAATGCTACGGAGGTCATATTTGTGCTATCAGGAGGCACATCAGGTTGTTTCCAGTTCAGGGTCAGTCCAGGGTCTCTTGGCCCCTTGCCCTTTGGGGCATGCTGGCAGGAGAGTGTGCCAGAAGAGGCTCTTCACCTCCTGGTGGACAGTACGCAGAAAGACAGACACATTTTAAAAATTACTTTTTTATTTTTGAGATTATAATCTATCATTTCCCCTTCCCTTTTCTTTCCTCCAAACCTTCACATATGTCCCTCCTTGTTCTTTTTCAAATCCATGGCCTCTTTTTCTGTATTTTAGCTATATGCATATATGAATACACATCTGTATTCCTAAACACCACCTGCTCAGTCTGTATAATGGTACCTGTATGTATGTTACCATTTGGTGTAGAATAAGCAATTGGTGTGCTCTTCCCCAGGGAAGCCTGTCTCTCCCACTATCCACATTCCTTGGTTGCCAAAAGTTCTCTGTGTAGGGCTGAGGCCTGATGGTCTTTCTCTTGTCCACTTCAGAGTGTCTGTTGTTGTCCTTGTTCAACTCACATTTGGGCAGCCATGTTGGTGAGATTTTATGGGCGTAGAATGTGACATCACTAAGAGACACAATCTCAGGAAATCCTTGACCATCTGGCTCTTACAATCTGAAATGTATTCCCCATGGCTGGCATCTTGAGTACTAACTGATAATAAGAGGTGGGATACTTGTTACGTTGGTGAATCAATGTTGAGATATGATTACTAAAGGTCCGGTTTCCTTGGGGCTCCCTTTTTGTGTGGTACACTCTGTGAGTTTTGACAAATGGTGTAATCGCGTATTTCTACCATTATAGTATCTTACTAACAAATGGTCAGATAGATCTGATTTATCAAACAATCTGTAGTATTGATTTTTGTATATTGATCTTACATCCGAATACCCTGTTAAACCCATTTGTTAATTCGAGTGGCTTTCTTACGAACTCTACTCTGTTTTCTGCATAGATGAACACAATGTCTGCAGGTGAGAGCAGGTTTCCTCTCTGTTTCTGAATCTTCTAGCACGGCGGTTCTCAACCTTCCTAATGCTGTGACCCTTCAATATAGTTCCTCAGGTTGCGGTGCCCCCAACCGTAAAATTATTTTGTTGATGTAATTTCATTATGATTACATAAATACAGTTATAACTGTAATGTTGATATTTCTGAACCACAATGTAAATGTCTGATGTGCAGAATATCTGGTATGTGACCCCCCTCAAAGGGTTCATGACCTACAGGTTGAGAATCACTGCTCCAGTATCATGTTGAAAGAAATGTTGGCATTAATGCTTTGTTTAGGACTTTTAGAGGGATACATTCAGTATTTCACATTTTTTTTAGTGTGTTTTGAGACAGGGTCTTACTATGTAGCTCAGGTTAGCCTTCAGCTTGTGATGTCTCTGTCTCTGCATCCCGAGTCCTAAGATTATAGGTGTTCACATACACACCCAGTTTAGTGATTTATAGTTAACTGTGTTAGGTGTGGATAATCGTAGATGACCCTTACTACTTGGAGGAAGTTCCTTAGTTTTTAAAATAATGTTGTTGAATTTTGTCAATTACCTTTTCTGCATCTATCCAGAGGATCATACAGTCTTTTAATTTGTTAAGATGGTGAATTATATTGACCGATTTGTTCATATGACACTGGAGCTGGATTCCCAAAGCTAACTCTGCTTGGTCATGACGTATTATTGTTTCTGAACTTCAGGCTTTCGATAAACGAAGGGGTACATTCCAAGGCCCTCAAAGATCCCTGAAACCATGCATACCACTAAATACTACTGGCTTGGCCCCTGTGTGGTTAATCCTGATTGTCAATTTGGTTAACTGAAGGAGGAACGTCTTTTCTAGGGTTGAAAGCATCTTTGACCTTCGCCTGCCTTTGCAGGTTGTTGGTGAACATATATAATATGTAACCTGTTGCTGCTTTGTCTTTCCTTGGCAGCAGAACTCAGTTTCTCTGTCATCCAATGTGGAGTAAAGACTAGTGGTTCAACACGGATTGAAGATCAACAACTCTCCAGAAATCCTCAAGCCTTTAGTGCCAGATGGGGTTCCAAACTCTTCAGTGTGCATTGTTGGACTGCCCAAGATATATCATGTAAGATAATCTAAAAAATCCATATATATAATGCATCCATATAGGCATAATCTGGATATAAATACATACTTATTTATATATAGACATATACATCCTTACATATTCATTCTAGTCATTTATTCCTCTAGGAGACTCTGATGAATATTGATTGTGGTACTTTCTGCACCCAAGTACCTATGGCCTCATGAGGTGTGCTCTGTGATCACATGACTGCTTTAATGCTGGTTCTGTACTGAAGCACCACCCAGAACTGGACAGCTACAACATTACAGCTTCTTTCTGGAACCCTGAAGACAGCAATGAAGGGAAACCTTCACAGTGGGCAGAGAGTCGCAGTGCGGGAGAATTGTCTGTATTCTGTCAATCATGTATTTTAATAAAACGCTGANAGATCTCTGTGTGATTTTCTTTGGGGCTTTCCGGCTGTGGGGTACCGGGCAGGAAAGAAACCCCAACAAGCAAGCCCCCTCATGTTACACTGTATTGCTCACAGCTGTGGCTTTGCTTAGAAGGGAAAACGGACAGATTTGACTCCATTCTGATTCCTGGGCTGTAGTCAGTTTGGCTGGATGGTTGGCAGCTTGGAAGAAGCATGATTGTGAAATTGCTGAACAAGGTATCTGGGAAAGGAATATGTGAAAAGATTTCCTCCCAGTGGAGGTGAAATGGGCGTGTCTGGATTGCAGGAGGTATTTTAGGGCATTTGTTGGTCCTACTATGTCCTGTGGTTGAAGTCAATGTAAAACTATAATAATTCAATCCAGGCAGGATGATAAATAGCCCTGACTCTTCTAACATAAGTATATGAATAACCCCTCCAGATAGAAAGAACCGAGACCTGCTGAGGTGCTTGCTGACGGCAGAGGGAATATGGAATGAGCAGGAGGTTGCAGTGCTACGGGAAGTAGTTGCCCTGATCTTCTGTGCTCTGTTTTGTTAAGGAAATGTTTATTTATTCTTTTTCTAGCAATACTTTTTTTTTGTTATAGCCCTGGCTAGCCTGAAACTTCTATGTGACCACGTTGGCCCACAGACTTGCAATACTTTTCCTGTCTCTGCCTCCCCAGCGCTGGGATTATGTGTGAGTGCCACCACATCTGGCTTCAAAAGTTATTAGTACATATTTGGTAGATGCTATACATTGAAGAGCAATAGATTCAGGAAGATGATTGTTTTGAAATTATTGATAAGTCCTCACTACCTAGCTTGATAAAACACTAACTTGTAAAGCTCTGTGCAGTTGTCAAGTATTCCTGTCATTTTCTGTGTTGTGCTTTAGGGTTACGCTGCATTCTGTCACATGAGATTTACAGGAGACACAGTAATTAAACTGGAATAGATGACATTATAAAATGTTTAATTTTTGTAGATTGATGAATTATCCTTAACAAGATAAAATTTTTTGAGGAATGATGAATCACATGAATATCCAGGATGAGAGTTTTTAAACTTTTGGGATAAGATTATTCCCAAAAATTTATTTTGAAGGAAACGTTGTTCCAACATCTTGACTTTATCTAGGACTTTAGAAAATGTTTAAATAAAAGAAAAGCTAGCAAAATTTTTGTTAGTTAGTGAACACTTAGAGCCAAGTTTTAAAAAGCAGCAAATGGAAAGCTGTCTCTTCCTGTGGTTCAGAGGGAATATGCTCTAATGCACTTTGCAGTCTATCAAGCTCAATTACCTTGTAAATGATAAAATAATTATATTTTCAAAAATGATGACAGGAATTACAGTAGCTGGAACACTAAAATCTGTTCTGTTTTTTTTAATGCAGGTAAAAACTTAGTGAATGTTTGAGCAAGTTATTTCTTAATTTTTTTCCATCTAGTACGGTTTTGGGGGCTAAACCTCGGTCATGTGCATCTGGACAAACACTTTGCCACTGCTGAGCTACTCTCCAAGCCCCTGTGATGGATTTGTTTAAAAAATGCATTTGTATGAACGGGAACAAGAACAGACATCAGACACTGGGAAGACAGAGAAATGCCACCCAGAGGAAGAACACCCCTCTCCAGAGACATGCATTTCCTTATGCTGCCACGGTAGGGCAGTATAGCCACCCCTCAGTCATCAAGAAACAACACCCAACTCTTCAAAGACCAAGTAATAATCCCTAAGCCTCGAGAGGTAAACGAAAAACTGTTCCTGGGAGAAGTCTATTCTCTTAACGATGAATGGGAAAATGAAACTGACCCTCGGATAAGAGCAGGTGCAATTCATAGATTAGAAAGGTATGGCTGCAAGTTGTCATAAACAAACCCTATCAAGCGCGGAGCGCCTCAGATCCAGAATCAAACCCCGCTCTGTTTTTTTGAGTCATCCTGTTTTGATTCCTGCAGTTACCGCAGCCCATCAAACACAGGGACCGCGAGCAGGATGAGTTGGACACCTGGCAGCTTTCTAGTTAGGCAGGTTTTACAGCCACCTTTACGGAAACTATCAGGACATTTCTACTTGACTTAAGAACGACTTCAAGATTGAAATTTCCCATAATGAAAAATTAATACTTACTACGGTATCAATTTAGAGATATGCCTGGGTTCAATGAAAACAAGCAAGGTCTGCTTGCCCCGTGGGAAATGTGTAATGCCACACAGAGTCCATACCAGCCTTCTACTCCTTTCAAATAAACTCATCCTAACACAGCCATGAGCACGCTGGCCTCTGCTAATTACCTTTTTGGAGGGAAACTTTCGTGCATTCCATTCACAAAACAATCTTAAAATCTTTGGTATGTGCTGCAACAGAGATGAAACTTGGGGACATTCTGCTAAGTGAAATAAACCAGTCACACAAGGATAAATATTATGTGATTGAATCTACACAGGAGTCTTAGAGTAGTTAAATTCATAGAGACAGGGTAGCATGGTGACTGCCTAGATCTGAGGGGAGGAAGAGAAGAAGGGCTAGTGATCTAGAAATACAGAATTTCAGCTGAGGAAAAGGTCTAGATTTGTAGTTGTTAACATTGTTAACAATGTGAGTTTACTTAGGCTCACAGAATGGTATACATAAAGCTTAAATGAGGGGCTGGAAGATGATTCAGTGAGTAACATATTTTCCCTAAAGTGTGAGGACCTGGGTTCAAATCCACAGAATGCACTTATGAGCTGACCATGGTAGCACAAATATCTGTTATCTCCATGTTCCCAAGGGAAGATGGGAAGGAGAGACAGAAGAATCTAGAAGCTCCTGAACCAATAAGTACTGTGTTTGCAGCAGCAAACAGTGTGGGAGGCCTTCATGACACAAGGTTGTCCTCTAATGTCCACATGAGCACCATGACATATGTACACACTTATGTATACACACATACACACACACCACATACATAGAAGATCAAAAGAAGATTAATTGGTTAATTTTATGTTACATATACTTAACCACATTAAAAGGAGACAAGAAATCATACTAGCTACTATTCCCTTTTCTCATTATAAAATCAATATATATTTTCTTTGTAAAATGTATAATGGAAAAGGAACTGGAAGTACCATAGAGATTGCTGCTGCAATTTTTATTCATTTTGTCATATGTAGTCTGGGAGAGAAGACAGTTTACACCATGACCTCTGAGACGAGGGAACTCTGTGCAAGTGAGAATATTGCTGATTAGTTTGACATTTATTACTCCACATTTCACCAGGGGACAAGCTAGCTGTCTCCAGGAAGGAAAGACAGTTCAGTTTCAAAGAATCTGTGTGTAGTGAAAAAGTTATTGCTGTTTTTCCCCCACTTAACCCAAGTGGACAATGGTAACCAAATGATCTGGTGAGAGCCAAGAGCTTGACTTAAAAATTTCAGAGTGTTGGACATGGGGATAGGACATACACACAAACCTAATATAGGTTCTAAAGAAAACAACTATCATTTTGAGACTGTCACGTTAACCTTGTATTTGCCATGTCACTGAGGCTGACTCTGAGGTTTTAATCCTCCAGCCTCTACTTCTCAGGTGCTAGGATTAGAGGTTATGGGCCACACGCCCAGTTTACAAAGTGCTGGGATTGAACCCCAATCCTTGTGCATGCCAGGCAAGCATTTGACCAACCAAACTGCACCCTGTGTTTTCAACCATTACCTGGTAAACAGAAACAGCAATGTGAGTGGCTGATTTGCCTACTAGAATTCTTTTAATTAAGAAGAAATGCTCTGTGTACGGGAAAATATAGAAATATGTGTTAAATATTTACAATTCCTATCACTAAGAATAGACAAAAAGGTATAACGTCAAATGAGCTACTGATTTTAACAATGTTTGCTTGATAAAATACTTGCACGGTCCAAATAGACAACCCCGCCAGGCCTACTGCTACTCCTCCTTCCAGAGGCAGTGTGGTGGTCAGTTTTAACCATCATCTTGGTGGGATGTAGAATCACCATGGAAACACACATCTTGATGTTGGTATGAAGAGGTTTCCAGAAATGTTTAACAGAGGATGGAAGACCAGCTCAAAATGTAGGCAACACCATCCTATGGGCTGAGACAGAATACAAGGAGAACCATTTGCCTCTCTGTGCTTGTCTGTAGGAGCAGTGTGGCTGGCTGCCTGGCACTACCAAAACCATGCCTTCCCCACCATGATGGACTGTATCCTCTCAAACCGTGAGCCAAACCAAATCTTTCCTTAAGATGCTTTTGCCAGATATTTTGTCTACTACAGTCAGTCTCTTTGATGTCCATGAGTTTGCTGTGTGTCCTTTCAACAATTATTTCTGATATCTAACCTGGAGATAATTTTGTCACAGGGGGGTGCTATTCATGTCTATTGGGTAGAAGTCAAGAATGCTGCTAACCATCCCACAAAGATCCCCACACCGAAGAGTTATCTAAAAATCATCTGACCTCAGATGTCAATAGCGCCAAGGTTCAAAATCTCTGATCATAACTAGTGACTCTTCAATGATCATGACCACCAGCTGTACTGAGTTTTTAAGTTTTGGTTGCAAAATTGTGTCTGATACACAGAATTATTAAAAAGGCTAAGATTGGACTTTAATCCCAGCACTTGGGAGGCAGGGGCAGGTGCTGCAGGAGCTCCTTCCGCTCCTTCAGCCAATAGCCTTTAAGATACCATGCCAGGTGTGTTTCTATGAGTTCAAGACCAGCCTAGGCTACATGGTGAGACCCTGTCTCAAAAATAAAAAGTCTAAGGTAGTCTGAGATAGTTTAGGCTTTGGACCTATAGCTCTTCATACTTACCCTTGAAGTTCTGACAACACAGATGTAGTTTGTTCACATTTTAACATAGATGTAGCATATGACTATTATATTTAATATTAGAACAAAAAACACATAATCCCTGCTGAGTTGCTCAAGAGGAAGGAGGGGAAGGTGTCTGTTGTCAGGGTTTCTGTCCTGCCCAGTTCCCACAATCATTAAGTCCCAAAGAAATCACACAGAGGTCTACATTAGGTTATAAACTGATTGGTCCATTAGCTCAGGCTTCTTATTAACTCTTTTAACTTATAATACTCATTATTCTTGTCTATGTTAGCCACATGGCTCAGTACCTTTTCTCAGCGAGGCAGTCACATCTTGCTTCTTCTGTGGCGGGCTCACAACTGCAGAAAGAGCTTCCTTCTTTCCAGAATTCTCCTGTTCTCCTTGACCCACCTCTACTTCCTGTCTGGTTGNTATAAACTGATTGGTCCATTAGCTCAGGCTTCTTATTAACTCTTTTAACTTATAATACTCATTATTCTTGTCTATGTTAGCCACATGGCTCAGTACCTTTTCTCAGCGAGGCAGTCACATCTTGCTTCTTCTGTGGCGGGCTCACAACTGCAGAAAGAGCTTCCTTCTTTCCAGAATTCTCCTGTTCTCCTTGACCCACCTCTACTTCCTGTCTGGTTGTCCTGCCTATACTTCCTGCCTGGCTACTGGCCAATAAGCATTTATTTAAAATATAATTGACAAAATATAGACAATTGTCCCACACCAGGTGTCTGAGGGGGAAACGGAGAGAAAGTAACTTGAGACCCCTGGTAGAGAGCTCACATACTGACTCCCCCATGGGGCCACCCATAAAAGGTAAGCAAGAAGAAAAGACAGACAAGGGAATGAATGACTTGAGACAGTGCAGGCCTTTGTAGGGTGGTGGTGGTGCCCTGCAGAGGAGGTCTATAAAAACCAGAGCCCTGATTTTAACTTTTGGTTGTTACATTGCATTTATTTTGGTTTTGGTTTTGTTTGTTTGTTTGTTTGTTTTTGGAGAAAGGATTTCTCTGTATATCCCGGTCTGTACTGGACCAGGCTGGCCTAGAACTCAGAGATCTACCTGCCTCTGCCTCCCAAGTCTGTACGTATGAGCATGCTCTGATGTGTGAGGAAGTCAGAGAACAACATGCAGGCATTTGAGCACTCCTTCCACCATGCAGGTTCCAAGGATGAAACTCAGGTCATCAGTCTTGGTGGTGAGTCCCTTTATCCACCAAGCCATCTGCTTGTCCTTATACATCTGCTTGTCCTTATATATTGTTTTAATGTGCATTTCTTATTTTACACTTTTTGCTAATTATATATTACTTGCCGTCTTTTTTTAAAAAAACTTTTATTATTGCAGTGTGTGTGTGTGTGTGTGTGTGTGTGTGTGTACACGTGCCACAGTACCTGTGTGGGGGTCAGAGGACAACTTTCTGAGGTCAGCTCTTGCCTTCGATAATGGGTTGTTGGGATTAAACTCAGGTCATCAAGCTTTGGTGGCATGTGCCTTTACTTGTTGAGCCACTTCTTTGATCTTATTTATTTTATGTTTTTTAAGACTATAGAAATGATGTTATACAAATTTTACCCATTTTCTCATTCAGAACAGGTTGCAAAGTGAGGTAACTCATGACATCAAAAGGTGAGGCTGGCTACCGGAAGCCGACAATGACCAACTGTGAGCCCTCATCAAAGCTGACTCTCTTATAAATAACTACATAAGAAGCTGTCAAAAAACAACCTGGACCATTCAATGGTCATTAGGCACTTAAAGCAAATTGGGAAGGTGAAAAAGTTTGAGAAGTGGGTGCCTCATGAGCTGACTAAGAAAAAATTGTTTTGAAATGTCATTTACATTTATCCCAAGGAGTAAGAAACAACTTCTTCATTGGGTTGCGATGTGCCATGAAAAGTGGATTGTATAGCACGGCCTTCAGTGACCAGCTCAGTCTTCAGACTGAGAAACTCCAAAGTGCTTCCTCAAATAAAGCACCAAACAAAGTCACAGCCACTATGTGGTGGTGTGGCAGTTTGAATGAGAAGTGTCTCTCAGAATCACCTGTACTTGGGCATCCATTTCCGTGTTGTTGGTGCTCTTTGGGGAGGTTGTAGAGTTTTCAGGGGTACAGCCGTGCTGGAGAAAGTACCTCGTGTGAAAAGGATTGGAGGTTTACAGCCTTGCTCCACTTCCAGTTCGTTCTGTTTCCTGCGTGTGGAGGGAATGAACCTTACCTCCCTGTCCCTGCTGTGACTGCCGTGCCTTCCCTGCCTTGATGGACTCTTCTCCCTCTGAAACTGTAAACCAAAACAAATGCTTTTGTGTCTAAGTTGCTTTTGGTCATTATTTTTTATGCTAGCAACAACAACATCAACTGATGAAGGTGGCCTGCTGCTTTAATCCACTACTGCTTTCTGAATCCTTAATTTCTAAACCACAACACCTGAGAAGTATGCTCAGCAGAGTGTTAAGAGACACTGACAATTCCAATAGCTGCTGTCCTGCACTGGTCAGCAAGAAGGGCCCAGTTCTTCTCCATGACTGTCAATAAACAATGCTTCAAATGTTGGACGGATTGTGCCATGAGGTACAATTTTATCCCCCACATCCTCCTGACCTTCTAAGTGATGAATACATCTTCCAGTATCTCAACAACTTTTTGCGGGGACCATGCTTCCACAACCATCAGGGTGCAGAATTTTCTAGAGTTCACTGAATCCTGAAGCACAGATTTTTTTTTTCACTCTACAGGATAAACTTAATTATCTGTCAAAACTGTGTTGGTTATAATGGTTCTCTTTTTGATTAATAAGTGTGTTTGATGTAAGTTAAAATGATTTAAAATCCATGCTCCAAAAATTCAATTTCTTTTCACCAGCCTAATATATTTATTATAATTTATCATTCTATTATAAGGAGGAGTTCCATTTATTTGTTATGTATATAAACTCATGCATTTCTGGTTTTTATCTCCCCCCTCCCTTTTTGGAGGCAGGGTCTTGTTATATTGTCCAGGGTGGTCTTGAGCCCCAGGACTCTAATGATACCTCTGCCTCATTATATACATGCACTACTATGCCTAGATTTTTATTCTGCTTTTAAAAACCACTTTTATTTTTTTTTGGTTTTTCGAGACAGGGTTTCTCTGTAGCTTTTGGAGCCTGTCCT
>LOJH01011668.1:34332-49747 GCA_001685095.1 Ellobius talpinus
CCGCCTGCCTCTGCCTCCCAAGTGCTGGGATTAAAGGCATGTGCTACCACTGCCTGGCTTAAAAAACACTTTTTAATGTTCAAGTTTATCCAGTGGTAACCCCTTCAAGGTGGCTCCTGTTTCTTCTCGGCAGGTGTCTCAGTTTCTTTTCTTGTTGCTATGATTAAAAAATACCCTGAAAGAAGCAACTGAAAGGAGAAAAGGTTCATTTTAGTTTGTGGTGTGTGGATGGTAGGGAAGTCAAGGCATTAGCAGCTAGTCATATGATATTCACTGTCAGAGGAAGACGGCAATGAATGTAGTCATACTGCTGCCAAGCTTACTTTCTCCATTTGTGTATAGTCTAGAATCTTTTCTGCCCATAACACACCTTAGAATAGCAGACCTTTCTACCTACCTCAACTAGTGTAATCCAAACAATCTTCCACAGGCATGCTCAGTGAGCTATCTCCTCGATGGTTCTAGATTTTGTCAAGATGATAATTAACTCCGACCATCACTGCACATTTCTATTATTTTGAATATTTCCTAATTTTTTGGATTGGAAGTATTTGGATTGAGTACTCCAGGTTTATTTTGGGTCTTCCAAATGCCAGTCCAAAGGCATCCATTTCCCTAGCAAACCCTAAGTTCTTTTAAGTGGTGGGCATTACTTAGAAACCAAAATCTTGAGATCTGGGTTCCTCATTGTCAGTATGTATGAGAGAAGACCATTATATTATGTTTCTAGTTTCCTTAATGGATAGTAGTGAATGCATATGTTCATGTATGTACATGTCTGTAACCATCTTTCAAATATGTTTACACATGTATAAAAACATGAGTTGATATCTAATCCCTACAACTCTTAATATCTTGGGCTACTTTCCATTTTGGCAGATGCTTTCTCCAATGTATTTGCTTATTCTCTCATTGCTTTGCTTATTGGTCCAATGTACCCAATCCTTAGCACACAGGGTATGCCCTGTGCCTTACCAGATCCATTTGCTGCAACAACCTTGTCTTGCATTCTTGTTGATATGACTTTGCATGGCTATTCTTCCTCTTTACTTCGTGGTGTCCTCACGTTCATGGATGATGCTTCTGAACGGGGGAGATATTGGTATTTCAGGTAGTTCCTTTTTCTATTATGTAGAAATCTGCTGTACACTATAGGAGATTTAATATCCCTGCTCCCCACCACTAATTGCCAAGACTGTTTCCCAGTCACAATGACAATGAAAATTACTCCTACCCATTTCTGAATTCTGCCTTAGTATTGAAAATGTGATCCTTGGACCAGTAGCTTCAGTGACATCTGGGAACTTGTTAGACATTTGAAAGGTAGGCTCCCCACAAACTTAGAGAACCAGAAACTACGTTTTAACAAGATCTCAGGTGGTTTATGAATACACTAACGTTTGAGACGCAAGGATGGTCCTTCTGCCGAAAATCATTTCCCAGGAGAAACCCTTCATTTCTGGATGCATGTACAAAAATGTTCATGTTGGAGACATTGATCTTTGCAATGCAGATCCTCTTGTGATTGAAAATCATTAACTTAGAGCATTGAGGCAAAATGAAGTTGGCACCCACCATACACAGTCAACTGAGAGAGAACAAGATCAAGAAGATTGCTTGGATCCCTCAAGGCATCCTTGCCTGTGGCCAGTTACATATATGGGTGTCAATAAATTTGCCTTTTTTTGTTTGTTTAAACAGGTTTGTGTAGCATTTCACTTGTATGTAATCCAAAGAACCTAAGAAGACAGAGTTGACCTGGACTAGTTTTAAAAATGAGGCTGAAGAATGTGAACAGATATGACCAAGTTGAGGTCTGTGAATGGATGGTCCACCCGCCAAGAGGCTGACACTTTTAACCTTTTTGACAAGTTTATGGAGTTAGAGAAGGTCAGAGACTCCAGCTTTTCACCTTTAGTATTGAATAACTTTGCCCATTTTCATAATGTGCAACATTCTAGATGAGAAAAAAATAGGGAATTACTGCTGTCAGCATAGGGATAATTTTGACACACATACACATGTATATATGTATATGTTTGTTCATACAATATATGTATATATGTGTGTATATGTTTGTTCACACAATATACGTGACTTTTAGATTGAAGTAAAGACTTGCCACCATAATGATTTTCTTCCTTTTAGACTTATAATCCAGGTCCCTTGTAATCCAGGCTGGTCTCAAACTTGCCATGCAGCTGAAAATGACCTTGATCTTCCTGATCTTGCCTTAAGTCTAGCCTGGGCTACAGTGACACTAACACACACACACACACACACACACACCACACACACAGTACTGCTTTCAGTTTTGTGTGTTTTCAGCATGTAGAAGTCTGAATCACATGGTGTTATCATTTAAATGTATCCCCTCAAATTCATATGCTAGAAATTTCAACCTCAATGCAACACTATTGGGAGAGGGCCTTTAAAATGTTAAGGTCTGGGTTGTAGCTCAGTGGTAGAGGGGCTTGTATAATATGTATGAGGCCCTGGGTTTGGTCCCCAGCACCACAACAAATAAAGGCAGACCTCTTATGAGTAGTGTTGTTGCAAGAGTGAGTTCCCTATGACGAGTAGACTTGTTATAAAAGTTGCGTCTTGTCTTGTATGTTCTTGCATTAGTTGTTGGCTGCTGTGACCAAAGCAACTGAAAAAGTATTCTAGTTTGAATATTAAATGCTCCTCATGGGCTTATGTGCTTGAATACTTGGCCCTGTCTGACGGCAATACTTCAGAGGGCTGTGAAACCTTTAGGAGGTAGATCTCTAGTGGATTAAGTGGGTCACTGAAATAGGCCTTGTGATTGTATAACCTGGCCCCATTTCCTGTGCTCGATTTCCTGGCTACAGAGGCTGTGCTGGCTAGTCTTAGGTCCACTTGACACAAGCTAGAGGTATCTAAAAGGAGGGAACCTCAACTGAGAAAATGCCTCCATAAGATCCAGCTATAAGGCATTCTCTTAATTAGTGATTGATTGGGGAGGACTCAGTCCATTGTGGAAGGTGCCATCTGGTCCTGGGTTCTATAAGAAAGCAGGTTGAAGAAGCCATGGGGAGCAAACTAGTAAGCTGCGTCCCTCCACGTCCTCTGTATCAGCTCCTGCCTCCAGGTTCGTGTCCTGTTTGAGTTCCTATCATGACTCCCTTCAAAGATGAACAGTGCTGTGGAAGTGTAGGCCAAATAAACCCATTCCTCCCCAGCCTGCTTTCTGATCATGTTCGTGATAGCAACAGTAACCCAAACTAAGACAGCGGCTCTAGCCACACTGCCTCCCCTGCTATCATGGACTGTATCTTTTCTTAAAGTATGAGTCCCATCACCACCTCCACATCCTTTCTTCCTGAAGTTGTTTTGCTTAGCATTTTGTCACGGCAGTGGGAAGTTTCTACTACAAGAAGGAAGGTTTGTTTTTGGTGATGGTTGAAGGGATACCACCTAACTTGATGATGGAAACACGAAGCAGTAGCTTGCATTGCCTCTATGCCCAGGAAGCAGAGAAATGGATGCTGTTGCTCAGCTTGTTTTAGTCTCTTTTCCTCTCCATCCAGTCCAGGACCGTGGTCCATGGGATAGTGATGCCAATATTCATGGTGGGTCTTTCCTCTTTAGCTAAGCCTTTCTGGAAACCTCTTCAAAGTCTTAGATGATTCCGAATGCAGTCAGGTTGCCATCACAGCTCTCTTACCTCCTCATCTTCCATCATGGGATGCCGCAGGAAGAAGACTCTCTTTGGATGCTGGATTTGGGATTTGGATTTCCTTGAGTAAAAGAAATATCTGTTCCTTATAGGTTACTCACCTCAAGAGCTCTGTTTTAGCAGCACAAAATAAAACTAGGACTGGTGATAATATTTTTAAAAAATCTAAATACCTTCCATGTTTTTTCTACAGTGACAATATCATTATATATGTGTATGTATTGTTCAGTTTTTTTCTACTTTCTTACTAGCCTTTGTTATTTTCTGGGATCTTTTTTGTCCTAGTGAGTGAGATGTGAAATCTCATTACTGTTCTGATTTGCATTTTCTTACTGATAATATAATAATTTTATATCTTTGGAGAATTAAAATACTTTGTCAATGTCATAATATTGCTGCTGAGTTATAGCAACTTTAATTTTTCTACCTTGTTGAAAAAGTAGCAAATCATTTTTACCTGCAGAAAGTTTTTATTGTGTGCATTAGGCCCTCATGATATACAATAACACTTTCAAACCATGTGTTATTTTTCACTCTGTTAAATGTATTTTGTGGTAAAAGGCTTTAATTTTGATGTAGCCCAATTTGTTTATATTAACGTGTTGGGGGTGTGTGTGGTAGTTTGAAAGAAAATGGCCCCCAAAGGGAGTGGCACTATTAGGAGTTGTGGCTTTGTTGGCGTGGGTATGGCCTTGGTAGATGAAGTGTGTCACTGTGGGGGCGGGCTTGGAGGATTCCTATGCTCAGGATGCCACCCAGTGTCTCAGTTGTCTTTCTGTTGCCTGCAAGCTGTAGGACTCTCAATTACTCCTGCAGCACATCTGCCTGTGTGTTGCCATGTCTCTGCCATGATGATAATGAACTGTAAGCGATCCCCCTCAATTAAGTGTTTCTTTGTTTGTTTGTTTGTTTGTTTGTTTGTTTCTTTCTCTCTCTCTCTCTCTCTCTCTCCCTCCCTCCCTTCCTTCCTTCCTTTCTTTCTTTGTTTCTTTCCTTTTTTTTTAACAGTTGCCATGGTCATGGTGTCTCTTCACAGCCATAAAGCCCCTAACTTGTGGGATATTTGTACACTGTGTGAAGATGTTTTGCAATGACTGGTGTAATAAAGAGCTGAAGGGTCAATAGCTAGACAGAAGAGGATTTCCAGGGAGAGAGAGGAAGAGGAGGAGGAATCTAGGCATGCTGATTATGCCAGCCAGATGCCAGGGAGACTTTGAAGAGGTCAAACATATGGTACAGAGTCAAGGTTGAAGCATGATCCTAGTTAGTCCTCACAATAAAAACCCGGAGTCAGATATTACGGTGAAAGCTGAAAGATCAGAGAAGCAGAGCAGCAGCCACTGGGACTTCTTACCTCTGTGAAATGTCACACTGAATGAGGACAATCCTGTCTCTATGAATCCTCAGACTGAATGGGCCCAGATCCTGTCTCTAAATCCTCAGGCCAAATGGGTGCGAGATCCTGTCTTCACCTGTCTTATATTCCTGTCTCCGCCTCTGTAGTGCTGGGATTAAAGGTGTAAACCTCCCATGTGTTGGTATCAAGGCATGATTCTCCCAAGTGCTGGGAATAAAAGTGTGAGCCTCCACTGCCTGACTCCGTTTCTCTTTTAGGCAGGTTCAATCTGGTGTAGCCCAGGGTGGCCTTGAACTCCTGATCTTCCTGCTTCCTCCTCCCAACTGCTGGGATTAAAGGTATGTACCACCACTGCCTGGCTTTTATGGTTAACTAGTGACTAGCTCCACCCTCTGATCTCCAGGCAAGCTTTATTTGCCAGAACACAAACAAAATATCATACAAGAGGTAACTGAGACACATGGAAGAACACACATTAATAAAAGCAGGTTAATTTAAGTTATAAGAGCTAGTGGAATAAGCCTAAGCTATAACCACACTTTCATAATTAATAATAAGTCTCACTGTCAGTATTGCTGGCTGGTGGTCCCAACAAAAAAGTACTGCTATACTAAGATGTCAACTTTAGTTTTGAAACCAGGTTTTCTCAGGTATCTTCTGTTATTTCTTATTGTTTTTTTCATTACCTCTTAAAACCCAATTGTTATTTGACAGATGATTGCTTGTTTTGTGCATATTTCTTTCAGAAGAGGTCTCAGCTTCATATTTGCTTTTATTTTCAACCGAGTGAGAAGTCCCCACTGAATGATTGCCAGTGTGGTTCTATAGATTTGTTTTAATATGAATCACCATCACCCTTCATATGGGTACAATTGATTTACATTACTCTCTAAACTACCACAGTGACTTTCTGAGTAGTGCCACCTTTCCAAGTGTTGGCTGAGACTATGAGTTATGGAAGTGGGAATGGCTGAGGAAGTAAAGTCCAATGACATAGAGGGAAGTCAGTTTTATTAGGATAACCCATGGATTTGAACTATCCATGCCATTTTATCCTATGAGTAATCAAGATTTCACTGTGGCTAAAATTTTTGTTGAAATTTCTCCTTCAAAAGTTCTACACAGCTTCTTAATTTTAATCTCTCACTGTCGTCTTAGTGGAACCTCTTGAAACTAGCCATAGGTTTCCTAGGTATCTGAGTTGAAAGTGTGTCCATGTGGCAAGATACGAGATTAGCCAGTGTGTCAGTGTGGCAGGACATGAGGTTAGCCAGTGTGGCAGTGTGGCAGGATACAAGATTAGCCAGTGTGACAGTGTGGCAGGATACAAGATTAGCCAGTGTGTCAATGTGACAGGATACGAGATTGGTCAGTGTGTCAGAGTGGCAGGTTACAAGATTAGCTAGTGTGGCAGTGTGACAGGATACAAGATTAGCCAATGTGGCAGTATCAGGATACAAAGAAAACTCAGTTTGTGAGGACTCTGACAGTAGACAAAGCAAGAAACCAAAGGAGGGGTCGATTCCTCAGCGTTTATCACTGACCATTACAGTGGGTGTCACCTGTGAAGAGGGAAGGCAAACCAAACCAAAGAGCTAGGTGTGGTTGCATGTGCCTATCACATTAGCTATTCCATGGGCTGAGGCAGGAGGATTACTTGAGACCAAGATACCTGCCTGGACAACATAGCAAGATTTTGCCTGAAGAGGAAAACAATCTCAGATACTATAACATCCTGAAAGAAAATGTTTAAATAAACAATTGAAAAGCAGAGCAGCTCCTATAGGAGGAGCTAAGTGCTAAGAGTTGGGAATCTATACATTTGCGTCCACGGAGCAGAACAACCAAGAATGCCGTGGCACAGGAACAAAGCAGTCCAGGAAAGTGTAAGTGCAGACCCTTTTGTGACGGAGGGGGAAATAATCTGCCTTGATATTTTACGGTAATAGGTTCATCTTGAAAGCTTAGGAAGATAATTTAATTAGCCTCAGCCATTATTCAATCACTAGGAAATATGCAAGTCTGCTTAGCTTTCTAAAGAGAAAATTGAGTTGGACTAACTTAAACCTTTTCCTTGATAATAGCAGGATGATTAGGGAAAAGATATATCTATGTATTCATTTAAGGCACTGGGTTTCTTTTTCTGTGGAGATTACATCCTTTAGCTGACTGAAGAAAGGGTCTTGAAGACATCATCTGGGATAATGAATCAAATATTCATAAGGCTGTACTACTAGTGAGAAAGAGGGCACAGGACTTAGTAATTGTCATGCTACTAAGCTTGACACCACTGTTGATAGTATCTTTTTACAGGAAAAATTTTCTTTTTTAAGATTTAAAAATTATTTATTATTATTACTGTCAATGTGTGTGTATGTGTGTGTGTGTGCACATGCGTGTGTGTGTTTTAGAGATGGAAGTCAGGTCATCAGGTTTGCAAGGTTGGTGCTTTGTAACTTCTGAGTTATCTTGCCAGTTCTTCTTTATTAATCTTGATCTGTTAAAAAGCTCCTTAAATTGGGCAGGGTGGTGAATGCCAGCACTTGGGAGACAGAAGTAGAATAATCTCTGATTTTGAGGCCAGCCTAGTCTACATATTGAGTTCCAGGATAGCTAGGGCTACATAGAGAGACCCTGTTTCAAAACCAAACACAACCAAAAAACACATCAAGAACCAAAACAACAAAAGCTAAACTTAATCCATCAAAATCTTGTTTAAATAACATTCTACTAGGCCTTTCTGGGTTTAGCCCTGGCTAACTTTACTTCCCCTTTAAAAATTCCTTATAACTAAAATTTATTTCACTTTTTTTGCATAAAGTGATTAAATAAAGGTAGATATTTTATTTTCCTTACTGGATTATGTTTTGTGTTCATTTTTATGGCTTTCTGAAGGCCTAATTCAATGTTTAGGACTTGGTTGGTTTATATGTATATAAAATACCAGAAAACAGAAAGAAAGGAATCAATAAAGAAAGAAGGAAGAGAGTAGATGCACACATGTGCACATACATAGGCAAACTCCTATTCTTTAGGCATGGACGTATTTATATGAGTGTACATACATGGAAGTTTTTATGCATTAAAGTAGACTTTTGTTTCCAGATGGGACGGTGAGCTAAGAATAACTGCCTTTTCAAAATCAACAATAGCGGGCATTCAAAGAAGAACATTTCCATAACAATCTGGAATTAGATACATGGTGGAAAGGAGGTGTGAGAAGAGAGCCCAGAGAGAAGAAGGCTTTGCTTCGTTTTAGACGCTGGCAAGGAAAAATCATGATCAATATAATCCTTCACCTGAAGAATAAAAATAAAATATATGTTTCAAACAAAGAGAAGAAAATTTGATCTGTCAAACATCAGGAAACAAAGAAAATGTAGCAAAAATAAAATTTGAAAATGATGGCAAGGATACTTCAATACAGCAAAAATTATAGTATATATAAGTAGATTAAATTTATAAATCACAAGAATGAGAATCTCAGGTTGTAATTTTAAAAATTAAATTGAGCAACATACTATTTGCACAAAAGGAATAAAATATAAAGAAACAGAAAAATAGAAAATGCTGACCTGTACCTTATTGTAAAAGGCTTGTAACCTCAGTATTTGGGAAACTAAGGTAGGGTCATAAGTTCAAGGCCTGCCTGGTCTACAAAGTGAGTTCAAAACCAGTCTGGGCAACTCAATGAAATCTGTCTCAGAATAAACATCAAAAAGAGGCTTAGGAATATAGCTTGGGGGTAGAATGCTTGCCTAGCATGAGAGGGGCCTGGGCTCAAATTCTAGTAACACACACACACAAACACATTAAAAATGGCAAGATATAAGGATGAAGTAATTAATTTTAAGAATCAGCTTGGAGTGTGTTCTAGTTTTATTTCTGTTGCCATGATAAAAATACCCTGAGAGAAGCAACACAGAGGAGAAAAGGCTTGCTTGGTTCACAGGTCCAGGTTTCCAGATCACCATGGAACTGGAAATAAGCAGCTAGTCACATCCACAGTCAAGAGCAGAGCTCAGTGCCTCTCCATATGTACAGAGGCCAAGACCAAAACTTGAGAATAGTTCTGCCTATGAGTGGGTCCTTCAATGAACAAGACCAAGACAATCCCCCACAGACATGGCCACAGGTCAACACCATCAAGGCAATTCCTCACTGAAATTCTCTTTTGAGGTTATTCTAGACTGCATCAAGTTGACAATTAAAACTAGCCACTGTAGAGTGTATATTGGATGAGATTAAAACTGAAATTAGCAAGGTCTGGGTGGAGAAGATGACCCTAATGTAGGCAGGAATTATCTAATCAAGTCCTGTATAAATCAAAAAGACCAGATTCTGCAGGACTATCTCAACATCAGTTCCCCTAGGTATTTGGCCTTCTGGTTGGATACCAATTATTCAAATTTGACATATCTCATAATATGGTTCTGTTTCCCTATAAAGGGCATATAAAGTAGGTGATTTCATAATAGTAAAGAACAATAGTTGATGTGTGGGACTGACCTAGGCCCTCTGCATGTCTGTGACAGTTGTGTAGCTTGGTCTGTTTGTAAGGCTCCTGGCAGTGAGGTCAGGATCTGTCCCTGGTGCTTAGATGGCATTTGGAACCCTATTCCCCATGCTGGGCTACCTTGCCTAGCCTTAATGCAGGGGGAGGATCTCTGTCCTACCTGGACTTGAAGGGCCCTGCTTTGTTCAAGCCCTTGGGAGGCCTGCCCCTTTCTGGATGGAGCTGGAGGGGAAGGGGGTAGATGGGAAGAGGTGGGGAGGGAATGGGAAGAGAGGAGGGAGGGGAAACTGTGGTCTGTATGCAAAAAAATGAAAAATGTTAATTAAATAAAATAAAATTTAAAAAAAAAGAACAATAGACGAGCTGGTTGTGGGTGCTCATGCCTTTAATCCTAGCACTGAGGAGACCGAGTGGCAGCTCTGGGAGTTTGAGGCCAGCCTGGCCTACAGATCGAGTGACACCAGAGCCATATAATAGAGAAAAGAACAATAGATGAAAAAATATATTTAAGCACATACGTTATGTTGGTTTGAATATGAATGGTTCCCATAGGCTCATATGGGTATGGCTTTGCTAGAGTAGATATGATATTGTTGGATGAAATGTGTCACTGGGGGTGGGCTTTGAGGTTTCAAAAGACCATGCCAGCCCAGTCTCTCTCTCCCTCTGCCTTCAGATCAGGATGTAGCTCTCAGCTGCTGCTCCAGCACCTGTCTGCCTGCTGCCATGCTCCCTGCCATGATGACAATAGGCTAAGCCTCTGAAACTGTAAGCAAGACCCCAATTAAATGCTTTCTTTTATAATAGCTGCCTTGGTCATGGCGTCTCTTCACAGCAATGGGACAATGTCTAAGGCGTATGTTACCAGGAAATGAAGAGGTATGACTTAAACAATACACATTCAAAACAGGGGACTACATCAGTATGTACACTAAGTAATGGGTTTAAAGTTTAAAAAAATCAAGAAAATAGTAAATCTAATTTTATATCTTTACAAATGTTTATTAAGACAGATAAGAAATAAGTAAGAAAAAGTAGTCGAAGATTAATGAACTTTGCCTCCTGTCTTTCAAAATATCTAACTTTGCCTAGAAAACAATAACCACTCGATAGAGTACTCAGGGAACATTTGTATCATTTATATGGTGGGTTTCAAAAGACGCCTCAAAAAATTCTAAACATTGAACTGGAGAGATGGCTCAGTGGCTAAGAGGATTGGTTGTTCTTCCAGAGGACCCGAGTCCAATTTCCAGCATCCACATGGCAGCTCACAGATGTCTGTAACTCTAGTTCTAGGAAACCCAACAGCTTCACACAGACATACATGCAGGCGAAACACCAATGCATATAAAATATAAATAAACAAATTTGAAAAAAGTTCCAAAAGTATTAGGATTACTCAGATTATATTCTTTGGGAAAAGCACCAATTAATAATAAAGGTAAAACTGAAAAATATCTATCAATTAAAAAAATCACTAAAGTACCTATGATTTAAAAGGAATCAAAAGAGGCATTATAATAATTTTCTTTGATTATGTCTCTGTGGCAATTCCTTAAATCTTGGATTAAAGGTATTTTCTTTACATTAGTTCTGGCTGGGAACCCAGAAGCAAAAATCAACCCAGGCCTTCTATAATCTAGTATTTATGGTATTTTTGGATCACACAGTGTCAATCTTGGCTTGAAGTCAAGTGTGGAGTCAGGGGATTTATTTTCTTATTTATTTATCATTTTAATCCTTCTACCTAGAGCCACGGTTCAATTCAAAAAGGCGCTTACTTTCAATGCCATTCTACCATGGCTTGGATAAAATCATGTGTTAGAGACTGGTCTTTGGTGGGAGAGTATCAGAACCATTTAGACCTGGACAGTACTGGGAGGAAATTAGTTCACAGGGGCATTGACCTTTGAAGGAAGTACTGTGGGTTTGTTGGGTAAATTCTTTCAAGAATGCTTTGTTACTGGTTGAGAAGCCAGCTGAGTCGGCAAAGTGCTTGCTGCATCAGAATGAGGACTTGAATGCAGACATCCAGCATCCACTTAAAAAGCCTGGTGTGGCTGTGATCCTGAAGGACAGCTGAAGACTGATTGGGTGCAAGAAACAAAAATTATATCTACTATTATTTAAAATGGAGAAGGAAAGGGATCAGTTGATGCTTTCAAAAGCTAACTAACAATTAAAAAGAGTTTTAAAAAGAGTTCACCCGGACATCCAGATAACAGCATAAATCAAGTTGTATTGCTCTATATTGGAAAATGGCTGGGCATGGTGGCACACACTTTTAGTCCTTGGAGGCAAAGGCAGGGGATTCTCTCTGTGAGCTCCATTCCAGGCCAACCAAAGCTACATATCAAGACCTTGTCTAAAAGAGAAAGGTAGGGGGAGCACAAAACAGGAAAATGGGGTTTTAATGTCAAGAAAAAAAATCATACAATATCCAGAAATTAAGTTAGTAAAGAATTAAGCAGTGGGGAGTTGGTGATCCAGCTCAGGGCTAGTGTGTTGGCCGAGGATGCCCAGGACCTAGGGTTTCATTTCCAGTACTCCCACACCCACCAAGGTGTGTTTCTATTAAAAGACATTAAAAAACAGCCAAAAATGAGGCAAAATGCCACCACGCTAACAGATGGGATGATTTAGATTTAAAATATTTAAATCCTATAAAATTAATTTACAGATCCAATAGAAGTCGAATAAAAATTTGAGAGATTTTTGGAGTGAAACCAACAGAATGAACCTAAATTGTACCTGGCAAATATTTCAGGGTAATTTTAGACAACAAATCAATTGAAGTTTTTAAACAAAGGAACAAAGTACAGAGCTTAACAGACCTGTGAACCCACGGGGGTTTGTTATAGAGGCAGGATGCCACAAATCAGTGAAGAAATAGTGAATTATTTAGAACTTGATATTAGAAATAAGGAGAAAGATACAGCAGATTCCTTTGTCCTCTTATATAAGATAGGTTCTGAATATATTAAAAATAAATGTCAAATATACAAGAAAAGAAGAAAATACAGGACACCAGGAAAAAAAAATTTTTTTTAAAAATAAATGCTGTAGTCTGGGTTTTCTGGAAAACAAACTCAAAGACGGAGATTCACATCAGGATGGAACTTACCAGATCTTGGAATACAGACATATGGAGGCTAAAGGGAGCAAGGTTGGTGGTACAGTCTTCACAGACGATTCAGTCGATCCCCTAAAGGGCTCTGGAGCCCTAGAAGTGGGTGAGCAGAACTTTTATTACTGAAACTGACCTGGGTTTGGAAGCAAGCTACCCAGAGGAAGAGGCCCAGCGGATCAGGTGCGATGCTGGAAGTGCTAGCTTTATCCTGTTGATAATTATGAATATGCTCCATGGATGTGGGAGTAATTATATCTCTGTGAGACACTATTTTAAAGCCTTTGGATATACACCCAGAATGAGATTATTGGATCATATAGTACTCTATTTTTAATATTGTGAAGAACTACTACACGGTTTTACACAGAGCAATACCGTCTTACACGCTCACTAACACTGATGGGTATGAGGGGATAGCTCAGTGTTGTTATTCCTTTTATTTTAAAAATGAAATTAATGCCAGGCATGGTGGCCCACACCTTTGAACCCAGCCCTTAGGAGGTGAGTTCGAGGGCAGCACGTTCTACATAGGGAGTAAGAGGCCAGCCAGAGAGAGAGACTTTGACCGGAATAAAACTGATTATCTTATTATAAAAGCAATACACATTCATTATAGAAGGTGAGGAAAGAAAGAAGAGTATAATGAAGAAAACAAATATCTCTTGCACTCCCACTATTTTCAAGATGACTGCGGTTTACATTTCAGCTTGGAGCTCTTCAGAGTTTTTTCTGACCATAGACACCCAAGGCTAATGATACAATTTGACAAAATGTGTCCTATTTCTTTATGAATATATTATGTACAGGGTCCCACCTGCCCCTGAGGGAAGGCACTCTGAACAACTTACATAACTATATTGCAATTCTAAATGTACTTAAACATCATAAACCTGAGAGCATACTATTTGTTTAGAACAAAACTTACTTAGTTCCTATTGGATAGTTGTTTATGAAGTCTTTATATGATTAAATCCTGCTAATAATAATTGTACCTAAAATTTCTTATGTATTAATAATTCCTTTTGATAAATTACTAGAAATGGCCTTGAAAATGAAATGTTTAATGCCTGTTTATTATACGGTCTGAACCGTGTTTAGAAATGAAAATACACAGTCACGATGCAGGGATGTAGATTGTTACTTCTTTCCAAAGAGAAAGTTGAAACACAAGACTTGAATTTACTTGATTTGGATCGGGAAGTTGGAAAATTTGAATAGATAGCCTGGGCTATGGGGAATCACTTTCAAGTACAGGACAGGCGGATGTAGAAGTCTGAGAATAAATCTACCTTGCACAACTGGTGATGGGGAACCTGACCACTCGATCGTTTCCGTAGGAGATAAAGTCATTCCAAAGCAACCTTTCCTTGAGTTAGAAAACAATTTCTTGACAGGATGATGATTATTCTAATAGGATGTAGAGCATTTATGACTGAGATCAATTCTAGAAGATAATTTAAATGTACATTTAATGGGTGATAATGTTTTCATGTCACTTTTTGTTCAATTTCAAGGCACCCAAGGCCACGCTTCTCTGTGCTACACTTTAGATGCCTTACACAGACAAAGGCGATGGCCTTTGTTACTTCTTATTGACGTTTAGGTCTATAATGTAATGAGCACTTTGAATAAGAATGTATGAAAGTGTGTGTTAATGGAGGAATGTTACTTCTCTCTTTTTACATTTAATTCAAGATTTCTAGTATTTAAAATAGAACAAATTTAGAAACACACGATGCAACTTTATCTACGTACATTTACAAATGGGAGTAAAAGCGGAAAGAGAGTAAGGAATGATGCCTGATTCTTCATTAAAGAAGTTTAATTTCAGTGTCTTAAGTGCAATATGTAATACAGCCAAAGAGAGTATACAGGAATAAAACTGGGAAAGGAGAAATCCCTTCAAAAGGCTAACATGTTACTAATTGTGTTACTTGGCCTTTTATTACTGTAACAAAATGTCTGGCTAGATCAACTTAAAAAGAGCGAAGGTTTATTTTGGCTCACAGTTGATTACCAAATTGTTGCTGTGGCCCTGTGGCAGCATAACACACCATTGTGGACACTCACCACATGTGAGAAATTGCTTACTTCATGATTTCTGAGTCTGTAATGCTTTTGTTCACCATCCCCTCAGAGAGTACTTGGAATGCAAAAATTATCCGATAGTTATTCGTTGAGTAAAGGAATGATCTGTACACATTCCAAGGGCAGAGCAGGCCTGCGACCGCTGTGCAGAAAAGTCTCTGTTCTTAATTTCTGTTCATACTACCTTGGCCTTCCTCAGCTTATATTGATGAGCTTCTTCTATCTTCTTCCTCTTCCTCTTCTCCTCCTCCTGCTCCTCCACCTTCTCACCCCTCCTCCCTTTGCCTTCCTCATCTTATACTGAAGAGCCTCTTCTTTCTCCTCCTCCTTTTTTATTTTGTTTTGTTTGTTTTTGAGACAGAGTTTCTCTGTGTAGCTCTGGCTCTCCTGGAACTTGCTTTGTAGACCAGGCTAGCCTTGAACTCAGAGATCTGCCTGTCTCTGCCTCTACAGTCCTAGAATTAAAGGCATGCTGATGTGGGGTGTTCTTCTGTATATGTGTTGCTTTTATTGGTTGATAAATGAAGCTTTTTCGGCCAATGGCTTAGCAGAGTAAAACCAGGCAGGAAATTCTATCTATCTATCTATCTATCTATCTATCTATCTATCTATCTATCTATC
>LOJH01011669.1:0-25399 GCA_001685095.1 Ellobius talpinus
AGAGAGAGAGAGAGAGAGAGAGAGAGAGAGAGAGAGAGAGAGAGAAAGAAAGCCAGCCATCAGAATCTCAAAAGATGTCTGGTATCAGTTATCAGGGAAACACAAATCAAATCCTCAATGAGATGCCACTATCCATGTTCTAATATGGCTAGGAGTTAACAAAATCAAGCCCTGGACAATACCAAGTGGTAAGCAAGGTGTGGTGACTCATACTTGTAAATCCCAGCACTCAAGAGGCAGAGGCAGAAGGACTACCACAAATTCAAGGCCAGCCTGCTCTATAATAGTGTGTTGCAGGCCAGCCATAAGACCTTGTCTCAAAAAACAAATATTCCAAACAGAACTCCTTATCATCCTTCATCAGCTCCTTGAGGGGTCTATATGATTAATAGTTATGCCCTTCAGGCTGGAGTTAGGCATATTATTAGCTCTCCTGCTTTTCAATTAGTTTTCAACATTTCAACTTAGTTTACTATTTACTAGCATGGCTTCAAACATGTTTAAACTTGTTCAATCAGGACTAGGGGTGTTTCTCAGTCCTAAAGTGCTTGTTTCACATATGTGAGGCTATAGGGTCTGTCCCTGAGGCTGAGAAAGAAAAAGAGAAAGAAGAAAAGGAAAAGGAAACCAGGGCTGGGGCTATAGATCAGTGGTAGAGCATCTACCTAGCATGCATAAGGCCCTAGGTCCAATCCTCAGTATCACATAATAAAAGATAGTAAACTATCCAACAGAAGCTTGTGCACAAAAGCACCCAGCACAGTTCTTTCCCATGAGGCTGTCAGAGCTCTCAGAGGGTATTTTGTTGAGATGGAAGCCCTCTAGCTTATAGCTGGTGGTAGGTACTTTCAGGGAAGCATTGAAAGAAAACATAAAAAACAATCTGTAGATGACAAAAGACTTACAATAGCTGTGGTTACCTTATTACTGCTCATTTTCAAAAGGGAAAAATCTGATGAGAGTTCATTACAAGAATAATAATGCAGCTGACAAGGAGATGCAGTTGTTTCTATGGCATGCAAAACAAGATAAAAACCAATCCAAAAATTGTCAACAAAATATCTGTAAACATAATGATTAACTCTTTTCAAAGAAGACAGGGTATTGTGTCTAATTTATAAAAATGTATGAACATTATGTTTATAGGGAAAACACTCAGAAATACCATATAAAAATCTGGATCTAGTGTAAAATGAATGTATCAAACATTTAGTTAGATTATACCCAGAATCTATCAGGGAAGGCAAATAAAGAGATTCAGTAATCTAGACTACATCTTAAACATTTGTATTAGGTAAATGATATGAATCCCCAGTTGAAAACCAGTGACTAGGAAGATCCAAGATTCATCAAAATCAAGAAGCACAGTTATGACCAAGTTAACATTGAACAAAAATCTCCTTAAATTTTGAGTGAAAACATTGTGCAGTAAGGTCCTGTGCTGGCCAGTGTCTGTCAACATGACACAACGTAGAGGGCGCCTCATTGAAAAAGTACGCCCGCCAGGTTCAGGTTCGCCTGTGGAGGGCCTACCCCATTGTAAGTGCTGCCACCCCTGGGCAGGGGGTTCTGGGTGAGCAAGCAGTAAGCAGGCTGAGCAAGCCATGGTGAGCAAGTCAGTAAGCTAAGCAGCACTCTTCCATGACCTCTGCTTTGGTTCCTGCCTCTAGGTTCCTACCCTGACTTTCTTGGATGATGAACGACAAGCTATAAAATACAATAAACCTTTTCCTCTCCAAGTTGCCTTTGGTCATGATGTTTTATCACATCAGTAGAAACCCTAACTAAGACAATCCCCATCCGTGATTTCACATTCCTCTGTTTCAGTTCCTCATAATGAACCATGATCAGTCCAGCACATTAATATATTTGGAGGGGGGCTGGAAAGATGGTTCAGTGATTAAGAGCAGTGGCTGCTCTTCCAAAGGACCCCGGTTCAAGTCCATTATTCACATGGTAGCTCATAACTTTCTGTAACTCCAGTTCCAGGGGATCTGATGCCCTCTTTTGGCCTCCACATGTGGTGATAGGCATGTGATACACAGACATACATGCAAGCAAAATACCTGTACACATAAAATAAAAATAAAGGAGAAAAATGTTTAAAAATATATCTGGAGAGACAGAGAACCAGACTGCATTCATATAACTTTTATGCTGCACGTTTATCATTGTTTTGTTTTGATATTATTGTTAATCTTTTATTGTTCCTCACTTGTAATTTGGATTTTATTATAAGCTATGTATCACACACATACATCTGGTGTGTGTTTACATACATACATACAGGAAAACATGATATATAAATTGCTTTGTACCTTCCAGGGTTTCAGGAAACCACTAGCGGTGTTGGCATGTAGTCCTCACAGATGGCTGAGGGCTGTGGTCCTCTAGTTGTCTAACATTTGACAGAGCAGCAAGCTGAACTCTGACAAATAGAAACATATCATGGCCTGTGGAGCCATGGATGATCTCATACAGCATACAGCTTATGAAATATTTATATTGATACCATTTTGCCATTTTAACCTAGGAGAGGCAAATCACCACTTCTGACCTGAGAGCTCCACCTACGTGATGCTGCAGTAGTAACACCACACAAAGCCAATAGCCATGGGTGCCTCTTTCTTTATGAAGTCAGACAAAAATCCTTACTGGATTTTTCCTACTTACCCTCTGAGACTTGATTAAGATAGGGTGATGGGTTGTTAAAAATAATGCTTGGCTCTCTGTTCTAAGTAACAATAAAATATTTTCCATATAAGCATAGAAGTAAGCCTAAAGCCCTTACTTCGTTCCTTCCTAAGTGGGAAGACTTTGCTTTCTTAAGTAATAGAGAAATATGGGAACGCATCCCCCCAAAAAAGAGGGTTCATTTACCATATGTGAGGCCAGTGAAAGTGAAAAGTAGGAAACTATGGAAGGTAATTCTGGGAAGACACAGAATCTTTGTTATCTAAGAAGATCTTCCAGCAGGTAAGGCAAACCATTCCCAGCTTGCTGTAAGAACAGACCAATAATTCAAAATTCTTTGTCTTTCAGATACAGAAATAACAAAACTGGCTTTTTCATCAATGTGCTTGAAATTAAAGTTCTTGTCAGAAATGTGATAAATTACACACCAAAATTTAGCCAGCTCTGATGTAAACAAATATAACTCTCTTTTGTGAAACCTCTACAACTTTCTGTATCCTTTCTAATACAACGTCTCTCTCTTGGTGGCAAAAAGAACACATCTTTTAACATACTTATATATAGCTTCCTGTAACTTACATAAATAAAAGCAGAGCTAGGGAGTGGATAAATGCTTATTGCCTAAGCATAAGGACCAGAATTTGGATTGGCAGTCCATATAAAAGCCAGGTAGACTTTGTGAGTCACCTGTAATCCCAGTGCTCAGGAGGTGGTGACAGAGGAGCCCTAGGGCAAGCTGGCTGCATCTATGAGGGCCAAGTTAAGCAAAACACTTCTTCATTAAATAAGAGAAATATTGAGACACCCAACATTAACCTCTGACCTCCACATGCAAGTGCACACATGTGTAGCCACATGCATGTGACCACACATAAACACATAAATGTACCATATATTCATACATGCATGCACAAATAAGAAGCAAATGCATATAAGCCCAAGGTTCTGTGCTAATGTGTCAACATTTCCTTAGAAATAATTAAATTAGGCATCAGCCAGAGTTTTCAGTTACCTTAAGATCTTACAAATTATCTTAAACTGGTAGAATACAAAACACAATTACTGTTGAAATTAGTTTGCCATAATAATGGCTCAACTTGGTTAAACAAATGTACATTTTGCATACTATTAAACATTTGTTAGAAGTAATGCTAGCTCATTCAATGAACCTGTAAATGTTTAGGAAGAACATATCTAAGGAGACTAAAAATACTCCTGTATATTATACGTGCAAATGATAAATAACATATAACTGATTTTAGTATGTAAATTATTAAATTAGTCTTAATTATTAACACATATGCATAAATTATATGATCTTGAATTCTTAAAATATTTTTCTTTTCTTTTTAAGATAGAGTCTCACTGCCCCCATTGCCCCTCGACCCTCTCTACCTGTGGCAGATGAGTGAGCTGACCCTCCTGTGAGCGTGGGATAGCTGGCTATGCTCCCTCCCCTGTCTGCCAGGTGGTGGTGAGGGCAAGGGAAAGATGCCCTGCCCCCTCATCCCTGCCATCTGTGGCAGGCGAGGGAGTTGAACTCCCCCCATTACCAGCTGCAGCACTCAGAAAAGCTGGCCCTGCACCTCGCCCAGGCAGCACAGTAGAGCTGACCCTGTTGGCAGGGTGTGGATGAACCAGCCCGAGAATATGAGTTTGGGAGATCTGACCTGCCCCTCATCTGCCAAGGGAGAGGTGCTCCCCCACCCCTTCGCTGCCTTGGCAGCTAGGAGAGTTGGCCCTGAGGTCAGAAGAACAGGAGAGCTGTCCTTGCCCTTCATTAGCTGCAGCACTCAGGAGAGTGGCCCCTGCACCTCGCCTGGGTAGCACAGTAGAGCTGGCCCTGGTGATGGAGGTGTAGGTAAGCTGACCCTGAGAGCAGGAGAGCAGAAGAACTGGCCCAGCCTCTTGCTCGTTGCCTCACAGAACAGCTGGGGCAGTGCTGGAGAGTTCAACCTGGTGGTTGAGGACTGGGGAGAACTGTCAGGATGACCAACCCTGCCCAGAACCAGGGTTATGAGTTGGCTCACCTCAAAATCCACCCCATCTGTGAACTGCTAGAGCATGTGAAGGGGCTGGTCCTGCAGGTCCAAATCTACAGGATCTCCATAACACAGGACCTCCATAACACAGGACAACAACAGGATATCCAAGAGGAGTCCCAGGGAGAGCCCAACATCCACAGTGTAGCAGAAGCCAGAGGCCTCAAACCAGACCCATGACTCTTTGCAATGAATGTTTGCACGTAAAGATATATGGGCTAAAGGGTTTACTGTGTGATTCACTGTCTTACACTACAGCTTCCACAGTGAGATTTTTCCTTTTTTATCTTCTTTTTTCTTAAATTTTATTTTATTTTGGAGGAGATTGCAAGGGCAGAGGGCGGATGTGAAGTGATGGGGAGATGAATGGGATCAAAATGTATGATGTGAAAGCCACAAAGGATAAATAAAAAGGAAGTTTAAAAAGATTAACTATGTAGTCCTGAGTAGCCTGGAACTTGCTATGTAGACCAGGCTAGTCTTGAACTTACAAAGATCTGCCTGCTGGCATTAAAAACTTGGACTACCATGCCTGGCATTTGGATGGGGTTTTTAAATATTATTTTTTTAGCACTTTGAAAGTCTTGAAATTTCAGTTTCCTCATTTTGCGGGAATTTTAGCAATCTTACCTAAGTGTGTATTTATTTCTATAAGCCTATGAAAATAAACATAAGCAGCAGCCCACTTCCCCCCACACCTGCCCCATGGCCTCTGTCTGCATCAGCTCCTGCCTCCAGGTTCCTGTCCTGTTTGAGTTCCTGTCCTGACTTTCTTCAGTGATGGACTGTGATATGGAAGTGTAAACCAAATAACCCCCCCCAAAAAAAACTCCCTTAATCTAAGAGCTTGCTTGCTTGCTTCTTGTTGGTTTAATACTAGGAATCAAACCCAGAGCTTTGCGATGCTAGTCATTGCTCTACATCTGAGCTTTATTTCCAGCCCTTGGTTTTATGAGACAGGGTTTTGCTGTGTAACCCATGCTGGCCTACAACTTATGATTCTGTGTTTGCCTACTGAGCGCTGGGATTACATGTGTATGGCGTCACTTTATGAGATTTTGATAATCTAATATGGTAATTCCATCCAGAGGTAGGAAAAGATTACACATTGCTACAGAAAATAAAGAGCTAGAATTGTCAGTGTTGTGGCCATCATCATTCATGACCATCTTCTCTTTCCTCCTTTTGCTAGCACTTACTGTTCCATCCCCAAACTGATGTTTATCAGGATAACACACTAACGCTTCCACGTATTAAGACAGTAGATTTATAAAATATAAACTTTCAGAACTAGAAAATAGCATGCACATGCAAGAACACTCAGAGCTACACATTTAATTCTCACAGAGAATTCGTGCTTGAACTCATCCTTGCTCCCCTTGGTTTCTTCCCTGTTGCATACCTAAGGACAAGCCATTTAGCTAGAATAATTGCTGTGTTCCCTCGGTGAAGCACAGGCAGTGTCCAGTGATTTTTTTTGGAACCAACTCGCTGCTCATCATCTTCATCAATTCAGCATGTGAACCAGGGCTTCATTTGGAGTGTGGAAGATTTTACGAAGCTTTCTACATTATGTAAACACTAGAAAGGTTTCTCACAGTAGCAATGGTGCCATTTCAAATGTCTATGTGTAGAATTTTGTGTCAAATAAAATCTCATGGAAATCAGAAAGGGGACAGGGTCTGGATGTTTGAAGTATCTATGGAAACAAAAGAAACTGGCGTTTGGAATAATGCTTTAAAATAAGTTCTAATACACTCTTGATAAATAGTGTTCTTTTATAGCTAATCAGCAAGGCTCAAATGAAAGTGTAATAAAAGAGCAAGTGAATGTTGATAAGAGGCTAAAGTGACAGCGCCAATACAGAAAAGTCATCGGGCACCAGTGAGATCAGTGACAGTGGGTTTTGTGAAGCCAGATACCTTTAGTAGAGGCTTCTTCACTCCTCATTGTAAACTTGCGTTCTTAGAAAGGCAGCCACATCGCTGTGCCCAAAGCATTGTGCATTTGTCTGTTTTACTTTGAGTTCTCGTGACTAACAAGTACCAAGGCATATTACAATAAAAAATAACCAACCTGTGGGGTATACATAGAGTCTGTTCAAAGAACCCAGTCTCCATCTTCTGTAAACTTGTCTTTAAGACCCCAGCGAGGTCTTAGTCTCCTTAGAGTGCTACCAGTGAAAAATCAGTGTTTATTGGTATGACCTCAATGGACCATGACCCCGGGGGACCATGACTACAGGGGACTACAAGATTTTTTTTAATGATCCCCTAGTTGTCACAGAAGCATCGTCTTACTCAGTATAATTACAATAGTATGATCCTTTGAAACCACTGGAGTTGTGAGTAGGAAAACACTACCAATCATTCTGAATGTTTACTTATTGCAGCACTTCACTTTCTGATCATTCTGGGCCATTCACTATATAATCCTTATAGGTGAAATTTGTTTTTCTTAAAAGATGGGGGATTTTATGGGACTAGATCTCAAAGGTTAGATGTTTGGCTGTAAAGACTCCCTTGGACTGCTTTTTGGTTGTTGGCTGTAGCAACATGTTTTCTTGCAGAGATGAAGCATCTGGTTTTTGTTATCTCAATGATGCTGTCCTGGGAATATTAAGATTGCAACAGAAATTTGACCGTATTCTCTATGTGGATTTGGATCTGCACCATGGAGATGGTAAGCCCTCAGTTTCAAAGATACTTTACTACTAGGACAGCAGGTTTTGATCAATAAAGCTACTTCTAGGCAACTAATAAAAGGAGAAATGCCTAATGCAATTGAAATATTCCTAATTGTCATTTCTGGGGTAGGTGGTGCATAGATTCCTCGGACTGAAACCATTCCTTTCTCCTGCCCAAGCCGGGCAGGCTCCTGTCATTTCCTCTCTCCTGTCTCCTGAAGCTAAACTTTATATAGATAATAGAAGGATGGGAAGATCTCACTTGTGTTTACTCCAATGTCCAGGAAGCACTTTGGGGCCTTTGAATAGGTTTTTAGGAGAGCTCTTGGGTTAGAGGTGAGGATCTTCTTTCTCAAGGTACAATGGCTATAGGAAGGACCAACATTTTGGGGTTTTCATTGCAGGCTATCAGTTCATGGATTGATCACTTTCTTTGTGTTACCAAGTTATATAATCCTGGGATAGGAGTACATTGCTAGAAACAAAGAATTAAAGATAACAGAAAAGGATTAAAAACAAACACCACACACACTGAGAACCATTCTCCATGAATTTCTTACGACTTGCTAGGGTGAGACACAGCCTTGATTTAAGATGTTCAAAGCCTCTTCACTGCCCATTACAAGAGGCAACATGTCACAATGGCTTATTTTTATATGACCAGTGAGCCAAGAATGGGTTTCCATTTTTATTTTTGTTGTTGTTGTTTGGGTTTTTTGAGACAAGTTTTCATTATGTAGTTCTGGAACTCACTCTGTAGACCAGGCTGGCCTTGAACTCACAGAGATCTGCCTGCTTCTGCCTCCTGAGTGCTGGGATTAAAGGTATATGCCACCACCTACCTGGTGGTATGCATCTGACTATGTGTATATAAATGTGTGCAGGGACCATAAATCATTTAGGGCATCTAGGATGTTTACTGTCTAGCCACATGTACTTTGATGACCCCTCGCCTAGAGAAATGGTTCTCATACATGATTGTGCATCTAGTGGCCTGGGGGAGTTTATGTGCAGACTGCTGTGCCCCAGGTATCACATACTCAGACTAAATATGTCACTCATATAGTACATCGGTTGTATTACAGATCGCCCCTTGAAAGCCATGTTCTTTATGGAAAAGTAGACTTTTTTCTTCTTTTTGTTTTGTTTTGTTTTGTTTTTCAAGACAGGGTTTCTCTGTATAGCACTGGCTGTCCTAGAACTCACTCTGTAGACCAGACTGGTCTCGAACTCTTAGAGATCTTCCTGCCTCTGACTCCTAAGTGCTGGGATTAAAGGTGTGTGCCACCACTGACTGGCCTGAAAAAGTAGACTTTCTTTATCTCACCTTTCAAGGCCTCAAATCGGCCTCCCCTCATCTTTCTAACCATTTCTTGCAATTTTTCTGTTCAGCGAGCATGTCTCAGTGTTCCAGACATGTTTCTCTAACCCTACCTCCTTGACTTCGCTTCCCTTTTCCCTAGTTTAGCCACCTCCTCCCTTACTGGAACCCTAAACTCTACCTATTCATTCAGGTTCCAACAGCAGTGGGTTATCCTGACCACTCCAGCCCAAGAGCGTGTTGTGTGGCTGAAGCCCTGTATGTTCCTATCGCTAGTCACTGTTTCATGTTGTACTGTTCTTGTTGTTCATTAAAAATATCCTTTCTTCCTACAGAAAGCGTAAGTTCTCCCAGAGCAGAGATCAAATTGTCTACTTCTTTCTGTCAGGACTGTACATATAGTAGCAGCTCAATAAAATATTTGTTTTGTGAATGAATAAATGCTTATGGAATTCAGAGTATTAGTACCAGAGTTCAAAAATAGACCCCACTCTGCCAAACCGTGTAGAATAAAATCAGACTGTCACCTGAAACCATTCTTTGCGTTTGCAGTGTTATTCCTACACCATTTCGAGTTTCCTGTTTCAGCCAACTTTTACGGGGTGTTTCATTTCACTTTATTTCCCCTCTTCAGCACCTCCCTTCCAGTGACCTTTGCCCTACCCCAGAATTCTTACACATTTGCTTTATTTTAAATCTCCCATGATTCTACCACTAGCATCCCACGGGTGGCTTCACCTGCCCCTCCTACCCACCCTCACCTTTCCCTACCTAACCTCTCTCCTCTTTGATACCAGCTCCACATCCCCTGCCTCTCTAGGTTCTTTTAAAAGTCCACTCTTTTTAAAATCCCACCTGGTAGCTTTTAGTGTGAGACAGGATACAAATGGCCACTGAACACATGAAATGATGTGCAGTGCCCTAATACTAAGAGAAATGCAACTTAGAGCCATTCCTTTGCCTAAGAGTTAAAAGAAATAACAGCTGCCAGCGTCAGTCATCGCAGAAGAAAACAGAAATTTGCATACAGGATTGGTGGAAATGTAAATTGCTCCATTTCTGGGTGTATAAATCATTAGCAGTTTCATAAAGTGCTCTTGTTTAGTGCTTCTACCTCTGTTGAAACGGTCTTTTCATTTATTTTATTTTGTTTACTTAATGCTTTCTGCCTGGAGTCTTTAACTGGTTTTAACTACCTCCCTAGGGCAAAACACAAGGCTTGGGAAATTCAAACATACCTGTTATAAACAAATAGAGTTTATATTTTTTAAGGTCTCTGTTGGCCTCTAAAAAAGACTTAAATACATTTAAGTCAACACAGAGACAATATCTTTGTTTGAAATATAAAGGAACACAGTACCTGAATTCGCCAATAGTCCTTCCATTTCAGAGTGTCTGAGTATGAGTGTGGGACCCCAAGAGGAGAGGGTACCACTGGACAGCATGGCCAACACGTTACTAGTGGCTTTGGAGGGTTACTTTGAATCTCAGCTTTTATCTCCCAGGCATCTAGTCATCTTCTGACTGTTAAAGAAGGAAGACATCTGTCTACAAAAGCTCCCCCCATCATCTTCCTCCAGGCTTTAAAACGGTTTTAAAGTGCTATTAACAACTGAAGGTGCCCCCTACTCTGAAGTTTGAAGTTGGCAAACAGCAAGCTCCTTTAAAGTTTTATTACTACCCTGGGTTTCAAGAATTTAATTGTATTTCTCTCGCTTCCTTTAAGCAGTTCCAAAATACAAACATTTATTTTAGTAAATAAATAAACAGAAGGTAACATCCTCCTATACAGGAGCTGTTAAGGGACAGGACCATGACTATTTTTCAGCAGGAAGATGGAATGTAAGTTCCTTGGTGCTCATGGGACTTTGGGTTACCCACTTTTATAACCAAGTCTGTATTATAGAGAGGCACCTCATCATTAAGTTTTAACTAAATAAAGTTGAATCACTGATTTATTAGTTATATTTGAAAGGATTACCATCTTATAGTTGTTTGAAAAAGTCCCAAGAATTTAACTAGAAACACTTAAACAGCACAGACCATGAACCTGCCTGGCTGGTGCCACTTTTCTCTACTCTGTTCTGTGGATGGAGCCTCAGTTCTGGACTCTTGGCTCTTTCATAGTGTTTCAAATAGATGTCGGGGTGAACTTGGGCATCCTATTGCTTGGAAAGAGGAAGCTCGGTTCCAGTTTGTCATGGATTGGGGCTATATTCTACCTAGTCTGTAATTACTGAAATCAGAAACCAGCAACTTGTGTTCTTTTATTTCTCTGTCATTATGTATTACTATAGCTGCCTTCTCCTCTCTCCTCCTTTCCATAGCTACTTGTTTAGATTTTCAGGGATTGAAAACAGGAGTTGCAGATCTGATGTGATCCTTCTGACTTTTCTCTCTTGGTAGGTGTCGAAGATGCCTTCAGTTTTACATCCAAAGTTATGACTGTGTCCCTGCACAAATTCTCCCCAGGATTCTTTCCAGGCAAGTCAACTGCATGCTCCCTGTACATTACATGTCTAGATTCTACAATTCCATTACATGCTTCTTATATCTTATTTTTATATATGTCCATGCTGTTAGCACCTTATTTGTGCTAGTCTGTGTGAAATTTTAACTCATATCACTTCAAGTGACAGTGAGAAAGGGAATGACAATGAATAGATTTTAATTCCAGGTGATTTTTATGGTCTGTGAACAGACAGACCACTTATTATTTTATCACATACCACATGTAATTCTGATAACTGCAAATTACATATGATATTAGCTCTTATTGTTTTATCTCACATAAATTACTATTTCTCAGTTTCCTTCCTATTTTCCTGCTTCCCCCAACATTGTTTATAATAAGTATTTCTCTGGATTGTTTTCATAGTTTCGTCTCCTCAAGAACAACCAAGAAGTTAGATTGTTCTCCTAATTGACCATTTTGCTGTTCTAAATTGCTCTTGGACAGTCCTTTGTGTTTTCTGGTGCTCGTGTTCCTGATGCCTGATCATAGCATTCCTGTCTTTTACAGGAACAGGTGACATGTCTGATGTTGGCCTGGGAAAAGGCCGGTACTACAGTGTCAATGTGCCCATTCAGGATGGCATACAGGATGAGAAGTACTATCACATCTGTGAAAGGTATGGCAGTAACACTGAGCTAGTTGCAGGTAGATTGGATCTCGGAAATGTGCAATGTTTTTCAGTCTTCACAATTCTTGTTTTCAAGGAATAATTGGAAACTGAAAATCATTGTATGCTCACACACATTTTACTTGTTTTTTTTTTGAGACAGGGTCTCTCTACATAGCTCTGGCTCTCCTGGAACCCTTTGTGCACACCAGGCTGGCCTCAAACTCAAACTCCCAAGTGCTGGGACTAAAGGCGTGCACCATCACCATCCCTGACTCACATAGCTTATAGATACTCACTATGCTTATTTAACATGATAACCATCCCGTTGGAGAGCACTAAACAGTTGGGCCAGAGACCCGAGGTATGACATAACCTCATAACCTCCTTTACACTATGATAAAGGCCATCCCAACATAAAAGCTTTTAGACTGTCCCATGGAATCCCTTCATTGGTCCTGTCTTGCATGTGTGTCATCTCATCAGACCGACAGGGTATGTTTCAGTTTTCTCATGGAGACATGTGCTTTTCTCCACTGGCATGAATATTAGAGTTGACAGTTATTTACCATTGATTATTGCCTTCTACCTCTACACGCCATTCCAAGTGTAGTTAGAAAGCAGAGCAAGAGGAAGAGATGGGGGATTGGAGAGGAGGGACTGTTTCTGTGCCAGAGATAGAACCCAGGGCCTTTTATACACTAAGCTATATCCCTCCCCAGCCCAAATGTCTTTTTAACCTCGAGTTAAGGATCAAATTACCAGCATACACATATACAGGCAGACAGTTTGGTTTGAAGGCCATTGGGGTTCAGAGTCCTACAGAATGGAGAGAGGTTAAACTCATATTCATAAAAATTAAGACTGGTCAGGTATGCTTTTACTGCTGACAATGGGAGTGGACAAGGTAAATCTGACTAGAAGTCCACTAGGCAAGCTCACTGAAAGTAAGCAGTATGGATGGGAACATGTTTGATCCCTACCCTCACCCAGCTCACATTTCTCCCAATTGCTGGTGGAAAACAGGGACTTCCCAGAGGAGCCTGCCTGCGCTGGCCACCATTGCTGGCAGTTGTGTAAACAGAGTAGAACCATGAGAAATAAAAACTTCAAAGGCGCCGCTTAGCTCAAGAGATAGTTCAAGGCAAGTCATCATGCAGCCATTCGGCAGCACTAGCCTCTTCCGCATCTTCATCGTGTCCCTTGTCCCTCAGATAACTCTGGATTGTCAGGACTGTCACTGGTGATTTAATTGCCCTTCTTTGTTCCCCTTAGGCTCTGTTCTGTCCTTGAGATGTGCAGATCAGAACTGCTTATGTAACATTACCAGTGAAGATGTCCTGTGGTTCTCTGTAAAAGGAAATTTATTTTGTTTGTCTTTTAACCTCCTTCTTGACAGCGCCCAACATTTTGTTGGCCTTTTTTTTTTTAAAACCATAGCAGGACACTAAGTTGTTCTCTTCAGGGGACTGTCCACATGGTTTCTTAGAGCTCTTTCCTGGGTCTTAATTGAAAGATCATCATTTTACCAGCCTGCAAGTATACTTTGGAATATCTGGCCCTCTCTAAGTGGATCACCTTACATGTGCCCCTATTGAATCATCTGCCAATCATAAAACCTCCTGAGATTTTCCTTTGTCCCCCATCAGCTTGGCATTTCACTGCCTAGGGAAAAAATGGAACATTATGTGCAGACTTAAGGATTTCCCAGCATCTACTGTCCTGAAGGAAGGCTACTATTTATCCTTTAGTCATAAAAATGTCTCTTTCTCCTCTATATTTCTTTATGTACACCAATTCCTTCTAAATGATTTTTCAAAAAGTTAATGCCACGGCAATTCATGTTTAATATAGCCTTGGTATTAAACATAATTAGAAGCATTTTAAAAGTAAATATAGCCCCAAGGTTACATATGATTTCCCTTTACAGAGTCCATTCTGCCACAGGCATCGTGGTACACTGATGACTTGCATTCATTAAAGAGTCTTCTGGCTTGTCAACTAAAGAACCAGACATTCATCAGTTTATAGAGGCGAGGATTGCCCTTTGTGCTTCATGAGTAGTACAAACAGTGATCACCCAGAATAGCAGGCTCCAGGTTTTCATATGAACCATAGTGATGATTTCCTTCGCCTTTCTTCAGAAGTCAAGTCTGTTGAGGGCACCATGTCAAGCCACCTTTCACTCCAGGGGTGCCAGGAAGACCACCTATGCCAAATATCTGCCCTTCCATTGTTGGCTTATACCTGACATTCCTGTAACAGGAAGGAGAATTTCTATAATAATAATTTTTAAAAAAAGCCCCTAAATGAGATTTTGGCACAATCTCCTCCCCAAGCCCGCTTAGGACGAGGTGTTTCATTTGATGGACAGCAGACTTGGCAAAGGTTGGAGTGTTGACCCCCCTGGCTGTCAGACTGTCAGATAATGGAGTACAAGGGGAAAAGTACAGAGAAGGTGAAAGTCTTTGACATCTGAATGGCTTTGCATAGTTTTGTAAGTTCTAGTAACCATGCTTTTCAATCCCAGCAATTATCCTCTGAGTACTTCTACATAGCGTGCTTTGGAACTAGAGTCCCTAACATGGGCTGTCATTACAGCTGACCCATCTGCCTACCCCGGGAAGAATCTTGAAAGGAATAGCTCATCTTTGGGGAAAATCATGCCACCTGTCTGCTCTGTCCTTGTCACCTGTTTTGTTCCGAAAGCCCACTGGTTCTCTGGCTCACCGCTTGCCTACAGAGATAGAAAGAAGCTTATTAGCAGCAAACATGGATGACGTAGGATTCCAAATTGTCTCTCAATTGCTAGTTTGTTTCTGAGCTGGTTTTGTCTGTGGGATTCATTGAAACTCTTCCCCTTCCTTCTCTCCTCTCTTTTCTTTCTTCTTTTTCTCATTCCCATTTGTCTATTTCTTTCTTCCCTTCCTTTAAAAAACAAAAAACAAAAACAAGATAACCTTTTCTTGCTTCTAATCTTTCATGCTTTGCCAGCTAGTCAGGCAGAGACTTAATAGGTTCATCACAACACTGAGCCCCACATTTAAAATTTCCTCTTATAATAGACTGGAATGGAAATAGTACATGAATATTTTCTAATACCATCAAAAGATCTGGAGGTTTTTTGATTTTGTTTTTGAAATGGCAATTTCATATTAGATATCCCTGGGTCATTTCATACTCACAACAGAGGTTTGTGATTTCCATAAGCTTCCTGTAGGTTTTATGGGAGTTAGTAGAGCTGGCATTGTAAGTAAAACCCTTTATCAACCAGCATAAAAGAATAGTAGCATTACTATTGCCAACATGTCTCTTCCCTCAAATGGAAGCTTATGGCTCCAGTATAGAGATTTTATATGAATCAAGATAATAATAATCCCACCAAAATAACTCCTAACTCAGAAAATACTCACAAATTTAGGAGGAAAGAAATATTAAATATTAAAGTCATCTAGAAGTGCACATAGGGGTGTGGCTCTGTGGTAGGGCACTTATGAAGCATACATAAAACCCTAATACACACACACACACACATCCATGAAGCATTGGATTTCATTCCCAGCAATGTGTAAAGTAGGCATGGCGGCACATGTTTATACTCCTAACACTTGGGAGGTAGGCATAGGAGGATAAGGAATTCAAGTTATCCTTCACTACATAGGGAATTTGAGGCCATTCTGGACTACATGAGACATGTAGACTACATGAGACTACATGTCTCAAAGAAAAAAAAATGTTTTATTAAGAATATTCAACTGTGGGACTAGAGAGACAGCTCAGAGGTTAAGAGCACTGACTGTTCTTCCAGAGGTCCTGAGTTCGGTTCCCAGCACCCACATCGTGTCTCACAACCATCTATAGTTGATTCTGATGCCCTCCTCTGGTGTGCAGGCAATACATGCAGACAGAAACACTATACACAAAATAAATAAATAAATCTTAAAAACAGAATATTCTTCAGCTGCACTACATAAATGTATTGTCCAAAGGAGACACTGATGAACACATTCTCCACTAAGAGGACTTAGGAAAGATTCTGTTAAACAAGAGTTCTCACTCAGTGGCAATCTCTATTTATGAGGATTTTTGCGAAGAAGAGATATCAACCTATCCTGAGAAATATTCTTATTCTAGTAAGCTATAGTTTTTATGTTATTCATTGAAATAAAAATCTACCCATAGTTGGTTCTTGGGCTATTATTCTTTCCTATAGCTTATATTATGTAGTTCAAAACTGAAGTAAACCTTTGGTCTCAATTGAAGACCACCGACCTAAAGAAATTCAATCACTCAAAGACTGAATGAATTTTTAAACTCTTAATCTCTTTTAAATATGTATTTTTATTTCTAATTATGTGTATGCATGTGTGTGGGTATGTGCATATGACTGTGGGTCCCTGTGGAGGTCAGATGTTGGATTCCCTGGAGCTGGAATTACAGGTAATTACAATGTGTTTCACATGGGTGCCATCTTTCCAGCCCACCCCAACGTAATGTTTTTGCCTCTTTCCATTTATAAAAGAACATTAGATTTTTCTATTTTAATTTAAACTCTTTTTGCAGTGTTGGGGAATTAATTATTTTTTTAAAGCTTATCACTTGCTTTTCAAGAACATTTGTGGTCCTATTACTGGGCTAGATGGAGTAGCCAACCTAGAGAGTACTTGTTGTTCTTTAGGACAACAGCAGGGTCATTAAAAGAATACCATATTTCACCGTAAGCTTTTATTTCTCATGTCACTCACATCCAACAAAAATGGGGAAAAACACACACATCATTGATTCTTAATCTAGTATCTGTACAGCATGTGCTTACAGCATAAGAACTGTCCTCTGACTTGAGCATCAACTCGGAACTAAAAGTCCTTAGCATTTTAAGTGCAGCATTAGTTCCTGGGAGTCCAGGACCAACATCTACCTCTCCAAAGCCTCTCTGACCTTTCTTCAAAAGAACTGAGCAGCTCCTCACTTTATATTGTTTATGAAACATTAGTTAACATGAAGGAGGAGGGTGGGGTGAGGGGAAGCTGCCTGTGCATACAGGTGCTGTGCTAAACATCTGACTTGTATTTCTCTTGTGGGCATGTGTGCATGTTTAAATATGAAGAAAATTTTATTCGTTCATTCTACAAAAATGTACCATGTACTGTATAACAGATATTACACTAGACACTGGGACAGGAAATAACACAGAACCTTGCAACTGTAGCTTGATCTCTAGAAATGCACTTAACTGGGATAGGAGTAGCTTTGAAAGTATGCATTGTATCATTTGATCTTTGTGACATTCTACACTCTCTGAAAGCAGGTATGATTATTCTCATTTTTATAATGAAGAAAACTAGAGAAAGTATTGACTTCTCCAAGGTCATACATTCAGTAAGTAATGAAGCCTAAGTAATGAAGCCAGACTTTGAATCTGTGTCTTTCTCTAGCCATTGACTAAGTTGTCTCTAAAGTATCTCATGAAGTGTGAAATTCAGTTGTTACAAGCATTGAAAAGGTAACATCCCTTTGGTTTCTTGGAAAACTGTATTGTAGGCATTTGCAGAAAGCATTTTTAAAAGATAAACCATTTAGCTTTATGCAAATTAACCACATGACGTCTGCAATACACAATCTATTGTGTATGTGAACATGCAGCTGTGACTTTTGCCAGAAAAGAATCCTCAAGATTCAATTTCTAATTTTATGGACAGAAAACAAGAGTAAATGTTCCCAAATTTACATCTTTGATATAGAATTCTTGATTTAGGTCTGAACATGAAGGCTCTGAGTTCTCCTTTCCCTTCATTGTCTGACTTCCTCCTGTAGAAGGTGAATGGTGTCATCTGTCATTTTATAGAGCTCTTCCTAGGGAAGTGTATCCTTTTCATGTGCCATTTTTAGACCAGTATTGTGAAAGATTCGTTACTTCTCTGCATCGTATGACAACATTCTGGCACTTCTTGGTCCTGGCAAGAGGCCATATGCATATAGGGTAGAGATTCTCCGTCCACACCCTGAACTACCCCATCAGGAAGTAACCTACTGAATAAAATGAGAGAATCAAACGATATCTCTAAGGGAGATTTAATGGAAGTGTTTCCTTTTGATGTTGACTTTGGATGTTAATGTTTAAAGAAGAGATGTTTCAATGATGATAGGTTTTTCTAGAAATTACCTTCTGCTTGGACTTGCATCTGGCACTTGGCCCTCCGTATCATTGAAATTTAGAAACAGATAGATTCTCAGAGAAAAGAGGGCCCAGCAATTATAATTTACTTCTTTGGGTTTCATGATGTGTTAACAGAAGTACATCACACAGATATTCACACATAAATATTTTAAGCAATACGAATTTTTTAAATTCTCTTTAGTTTGATGAAAAGGGACAGACTCTCTAGAATTTGTATTTGAGTACAAATAATTACATAGACGTACTTCTATCTTCATCTCCATTTTCATTACAATTGGAGAACTGGCAGAAACTCACCACGCAATTACCCTACCTCTCTCATCATTTGGGTCACAGCTATACTGCCTGGATAATCACTAGTCACTTTGGTCCAGTGATAAAGGTAACAAAAGCTGCCAATTCATTCTGTAAGCCTTGCATCTGGATCTTGGCCCTCCGTAAGTAAGGTATTTTTATTACATGCTTTTGTTCGATTTGATAAACTTCTATCCTGCCTCTCTGTATTGTAGCAGATGTAAAATTGCCTATTGTTTCTGGAAAATAGATGAGTCAGACACTAATTAAATTTACTGATAATGTTAGCCACAGGTGGAAATAAGGCCAAAGTGGGCCGTTCATTTATTCTTCCTGGCTTGATTTGTCTTTTAAAATATTACATTCAAAAGGCTTTAAGAGCCTCACAATGTAGGATAATTTTGAGGGGGGAATCCTGTGCTTCATTAGCTGAGTTGTCCTGAGCCAATGAGCTAACCGTGCATGCCTGGAAGACTTGTATGAGAGCATAGTGGGAACTGGTATTTTCCTTCACCTAGTCTTTAGGACCTGAAATGCATGTGATTAGAGGGGCCATGCAATTTTCACTTCCTTCTCTCATCCAGACTTCATTCACCAAGTAGCCTAGCACACTCTGTGAAGCAATGACGTCTTCAGAGGTAATTGTCATTTTTTTTCCATTTAAGTCAAGGAGGACAATGTTCTGGATTCTGTTGGGGGTCACTCTGCTACTCTGGTGCACATTTTCGCTGTTCTTTCCTTAGTGATGACTGATCCCTGCCCCTGGAGAAAGTGATATGATTCTTTGGCAACAGTTTAATAAGTTCCAATGCTAGAACATATTCTGAAACTGCTCAGAGCAGGAAGACCTTGTCCTAAATGGAATCTTAGTAATCATACCCTTTATCACAGGACTTTTCTGAAAAGAATCCCAAAAGATCTGTGCTCAATGGGATGTTCTAACGTCAAAATTCACTGCTCTCTCCACCATGTGATTCCTACTTCCATTGTAATTCTGCCTTCCCCTTAGTCTATAGCTGATATCCTGCCCCTTCAGTCCTGCCTTGGAAAACTGTTTAATGGTACAGCTTTGAATGACTGCATCTAACACTGCCTTATGCCTAATAGCTACTTTGATGCATGAGCTGTCTAACTGGCTTATGTTGACTTGGACCATACAGAGGTTGAGTTAATGCTAGATTCCTCTACCTGATGAAGAAGCCTGGTGCTGAGCTTGGGTGGACCTTCATCCGCGTACACTGTTGCCAATTATGCTATCAGGAAAGAGCCATATCCACTAGTACTTAATAAAAGCCCTATCAATGAACCAGCTGAGTTAACAAGTTAACAGGGGTGGGGGCTTAGGGGAGGAGCAGAGAGGCAATGTTTGCCTGGAGATGCTCTGAGAGCAGTTGTGTGGGAGCTTGGGGTGAAAGAGTTTGTGTGTGCCAGCTCCATGCAGGAGAATCCTGAGGAGATGGGGAAATGGGGAGGGAATGGGGGCATCTTAAATGTATGAGGGGTGAAGTAGAAAAATATCTATCCTATTTAAATATAGGCAAGCCTCACTAACTCAACCTAATTAGAGGAAAGCCAGTCTGAATCATGGAATATTTGAAATGCATTTTTATTACTTTCAAGCATTGGACATGCTAGTAATTCAAAATAGACTAACAGCATAGAACAGCACCTCAGGGAAGGGGTTTTAAGAATCATTTGTAATTAGCATATCAATTATTTGTATGTAAGTGGATGTGCACAAAGTGCATAAAAAGTTTATTCTCCTAAGTAGGACAAACATTCCCCAGTGCAATCCTGTTTACACTATTAATTTGCTTAGCCAGCCCTTTTTGTGCCAAGATAGATGTATGTAAGAAATGCTTATTTCCTCAGGGAAGAATGAATCGCTTCCCTGTGTTTAGTCCAGTAACTAAGAAGCTGAGCGCCACTTGATTGGTTTGGGATTTCCAGGATATGGAGTTTTAAATTTGCATACAGACTAAAGAGATTTCATATGGAGAAGATCTGGCAGCCATTGCCAGAGACCCAGTTTCCCCATCTGGATTTCATTGAAGTGATCTGGATTTCATCAAGCAACAGGACACTGATCCTAAATGATCCACCAGACACTCCAACATAGACGTGTTTAAAATACATCCTGCCTGAGAAAAATAACTGCCAAAATATGATAAGTTGGAATTACTCTATGTGCAGTACTTAAAAGTAATAAAAATGCATTTCTTTTTAAGTCCCACAAAAACCATGCAATATCAAGTTAATGATGAAAATCAATCCCCAAACCTTTTCTTGCACACCTCATTGTGTGACAGCATCACACAGATTTCCAATCATCTGGGAGAAGATATTCTATTGCAAGAGCTATACCAGGTGCTAACTATATGGCAGGATTTCGGCTTTGAATCTTAGTGAGGCCCTCCTGATTAAAAATGAGTGAGGGAAGGGCTAGGAGCACATTTATTGTTAACACGTCATTATTGTCCACCTAAGTTTGAGAAGCTGGGCAATTGCATCGAGAAAGAGGTTTTATAGGGCAGTAAGAAATATGATTAGGAAATGAGAAGCAGAGATATCTGCCTGTATTTTACCCTACACAGATTAAACTGTGCCCTGGGTCAATTGTGAATTTTCCAAGGCTTAGCTAGAGAGTAGAAGCAAGTGTGGAGGACATAAGCATGAGCAGTAAATATACACCGATATTGCAACTACAGTTTGGAATGGCTCCAGCTCTCCCCTTCCCCCCAAGGGCATCACTATCCAGGGTCTGCAAAGGCCAAATAGCTCTTTGGCTTCCAATCTGATTTTTTTGCCTAAGAAATCAGAGAAGTTGGTTTCAATTTTAATAATATATTCTTCGAACCTCTATATAACAGAAAGGCACTTGTGTTTCTGCCCCCTCTTAAAGTGAGTTTTGTGTTTGGTGAAAGGTAATAGATTGGCAACACTGGAAAATGAATTACTGTATTCCCAGAACAGGTATAACCAGGCAGTGACACTATGAAATTTCTCTCTGCCTTTGGGGACCATTAGAGTACTACTCAGGAAGTCACTGCTAGAGTGTGCTGTGCTGAACTCCACAGTATCCTAGTGGGCTTTAAGAATTAACATAGCACTCGAAGGGCCTGACTTAAGGCCATTCATTTATTCATTCAGCGTTATGCAGTGCTTACTATGTGCCTGGTGCTGGGAGAAGACATTCACAAACGTTATATCATTTAATCTCCATGATAACCTGTGAGAGGGAGAGTATTATTCTAGTTTTATAGCGGAGGAAAACAAGGTTCAAAAAGCAAAGTGGTCTGTCCAGGTCTCCATGCACACACTGGATCCAGGCTTCCAACCCTGTGCCAGTGTTCTCCCTGAACTGCATGATGTGGAGGTTACAGAGGGGGACTAAGGAGACATGCTCAAACAATGTGACACAAAGCTAAATGTCATTTGCTCCGTGAGCACTCCTGGTGGTTTCAGAGCAGTGAAATGACCTAGCCCAGATCACATAAAGGGCTATTAGCACAGTGAGCCTTAGGATTCATAGCCTTTCAGTCTTCTTTAGACCTGCCTCTCTGCCCAGCCCACCACCTGCAAGATAATGTATACCTTGCTTGCTGGTGGGTCCAGCCTTTCAGGATGAAAAGAGCCTGAGAATCCTGGAACTTAGTGATTATACCATCGAATTCAAATTGGGATTTGTATACTAATTCTAGCTCTGACAGTTCACTCCGGGCCACTAGTAGGTCCTTTAATTCTGTATGACTCACTTTCTCTTGTGTGAATGAGAGTGGTTTACTTCCAAGAAGTAGAGCGAGAGATAAGTAATAATACCCTAAAAATAGTGCACTGCCCTTTCTGTTGCCAAGGTGAAATATATTTAATGAGTAGAATTGCTTACTACAAGGCCAGCTAGAAAAGATGCCGATTAGAATCTATGTTTTTATGTAATGCTTCAGCAATAAGAGAAAAGATAGCTCTTTAAAGTGCTACAAAATACATCATGAAAGGTAAAAGAGCAGAAGTTCTGTGAGGTTGTGTGCTGGTTGGTGGGCTTGGGGAGTTTCAAGTTCGGCTTCTGTTTTATAGGTTTGGGTGTTTTAGATGTCTGAGGAACCAGTGCAGCTTGTCTGATGCTAAAAGCAGAGAAAAAAATCATAGGAAATTGAATGCCTTTTGGATGTGTCCAAGAGGCCCCCATGGCCCCCAATGAAATGACACATCACCTTCACTGCAGGGAGCCCCCACTCTAATTCCTTCCTCCCACAACTATTTGTAATAGAGCTGAAGTCCCTGAGGCATTTGCCATATGCTGAGTCCCCTTACAGCTCCGAGTCTTTGCAGAATGAGTCAGCAGGACCTGAGCCGATATAGGATGGAAAGAATGGAGAAAACACATACACAGAAGAAAAGTTGACTGGCCTGCCATTTGGGACTGATGAGTGACTCTTTGGGGCCTCTTCTGAATCCCATTAAATCAGTGAGTTTAGTGTTTATTTATATCTCAGAGAGGAGCTTGGCTGTTGGAATGAACTTCTCTCAGGCTGACTGGGGAGAGAGCTCAAAGCATTGGGAATACTCTCCTCTGTGGTTAACTAAGAGCTTTTTCAACTTTTAAGTTTCTCCGTTTTTTTTTCATTTCTAGTGAGGGAGTGTCTATGGCAGTGGCTCTCCAAGTTTCTCATGTTGTGGTGACCCCAGCAGTACAGATATTTTCATTGCTACTTCATAAATGTAATTTTGCTACTGTCATGAATTGTAAATATCTGATATGCAAGATATCTGATAGGCGACCCCTGTGAAAAGGTCCTCTGACCCCAAGGGGTCGTGAGGCACAGGTTGAGAACCGCTGCTCTAGAGGGTGTTGATAGTACTGGTTAGAAAACATGGGAGCTACTTGTCTGGCTGAGCTGAGGTATAAACTAGAAAGTCAGGAGATGGAACCTGGCTAGGCAGACAAGTTAGGGTTACCATGTCCTGCCACCAGCCATGATCATGACTGTGACAGTCAGTCTGGCATCCCAGTGCCTGGAGATGAGATTTTAGATTCAAAATTCCTTAACAAACTAATAATAAATACATATTCTCCACTCCCCCCACCCCTGCAACACCGCCACTGCCACCTATCCCATTTTCCCACCCCAGTGAATGATGTCAAGTGTGCAGAGCAGAAACTGTGGGTGAGCATTTCCAAGCTTTTCGGGCTTTTCTTTTATCTCAAAGTATCACGCCTGTCATCAACCCTAGCTGTTTTCCTCCTCAGGCTCCAACACCCTCCCCCAGATTAAGGCCTGCTGAAGTCTCTGTGCCTGCTTCTCCTCATTTGCATAGCCCCCTCTGAAAACCAGACTGAAGACTGGGGGATCAGGTTTCTCATCAAGAAAACTGCATTTCAAATGAATGTCTTGTGTGTTTATAAGGAAGTTACTAATGTAGTGTAATGAGATGCCTGTCTTCCCCCTCCTTTCTGGGGAAGAGATTTTATACTTTCATAAAAACCTAAAATGAATGATTTACAGTATAAGAAGTAGCACTGTTACTGCCATTAGGAAAGGTTTTCCAAAAGCAGGCTGGAGTGGCGTTTCAACCATGTATCATTTAATGACTATTTATTGAATGCTTCCTATGTCTAAAGTATTGATTCTACGTTCAAGAAAGTTAGGGGAAATTTTAAAATATTAGATAGAGATTGATTTTCATATTCACACACATTTGAATAAAATAAAACATGGAAAGTTGCAAGAACCATAAAATTTAGGATGCTGCAGGCATTCAGAGGAAATAAATACTTCAGAAAAAGACTTAATTAAGGAGGTAACATTTGATCTGGGTTCTAAAGGGTACCTAATTACTCTATCTTTACAAAGTGTGCAAATGTGTGTGCATATTTATAAAATCTGGGTCATGTTTGAATATACAGAAATTGTAGGGAAGGATGTTCTGTAGAGAGGAAGCAGTAAGAACCAGAGTTGGAAGAAGCTGCCTTGTGCATGGAGGATAACAGTGGTTCAGTTTGGCTGGACTGGAAAGTGAAGAAGAGGCAGAAGTTACAAAGACTGGAAAAGAAGGTACGAACTGCAGCCTGGACGAGCTCGAATTCATAGCTCTAAAAGCATTAGGCAAACCAGTGAATGTATTAAAATGAGGAAATAATAAAATCAGAGTTTAGTACGCAAAAATAGTATTGTATCTTGGCACTGCTGTTATGTGAAACAAGGTGGGTGACATTGCTGGCACAGGACCCACTACACTATCTAGTTCCAGAAGTCATGGAAGCAGGTAGATTATAATAATTTAGAGGTTCCACTCTGCTGCCAGGCTGGAGCTATGCCACTTAACAGATGTATGACACTGTATAGACTTCTGAACTTCACTGTGCTGCAGTTTCCCCACCTGCCTTATAATTGTTATGATGGTTAAATGTGCTAATACATACCAAGTGCATAGAACTTGATATGTATAGAACTCTGCTCTGGGTAAAATCTTCAAAAGAATGTTAGCCGCTCATATTTTTTCCATACATGGAAGAGATGGAATTTGAGATATCCTTCAAAGAATGACTATGGCTATAGACATGGAGAAAGATGACTTTTAGCCACAAGGCAGCATGTGACAAAAGGCCTGCCTGTATGGAAACACAAAGTGAGTGAGGTAAGCATTTTGCCTGTGGGATGACATATCATAGGCCAAGCGGTTATTGAGTAATAGGTTCTTAAAAGTAAGCCAGAGGTAGATCAGGAGGGACCTTGAGTCATAAGCTAAAGTAGAGAGACACTGAAGGATTTGGGGAGAGGGCAAGTGACTTGATCAAAATTTCCCCTAAGGAAAATTAACTTATTGGCAGTTTATGTGAAGGATTGGACAGAAAAGAGACCTCAGGTAAGGCAAGTTGTTAGGAAGGTATGGGCAGATCCACTGTGGATTCAAGTGTTCAAGGCAAGTGAAAAGGATGCTAATGATGAATAATAGGAGAGGAACAGGGTGGGGGACCTCACAGAAGTTCTTAACTCATGTACAGTGGTAGCGCACGCCTTTAATCTCAGCACTCGGGAGGCAGAGGCAGGCAGATCTCTGTGA
>LOJH01011671.1:12404-26269 GCA_001685095.1 Ellobius talpinus
TCTACAGAGTGAGTTCCAGGACAGCCAGGGCTACACAGAGAAACCCTATCTCAAGAAAACAAACAAATAACCCCCAAAAAATAACAAAGAAAAGAAAGATAATCATTCAAGCACCTTGGCTAATTCCCATCACACTTACCCAAGTTCCTTTCCAAAGTCCTATGTGGATATTCTGTGTGAAAATCTTCCTGTGTCATCTGTACCTCTTCCCCTGGCTCACTACATAACAGCCACAAACATTACCAATTTTCTGTCCTTTGGAACACCTTAAGACCGCACTTTCTATACCCTCACATCTTCCCAGTTCATTCAGGGATCTGCTCAAAAGTCATTTCCTTAAAGAGGCGTTCCTGATCAATAGGTGTGAACTGCCCAAACACTCCCAGCCACAATGACATGGACGTGTTTTACTCTTCTCATACCATCTGGCAGCTCTGAAGTTCCATCTAAAGCGATTTGAAATCAGCACTGCCTGTTGTGTATCGCCTTCTAACATGGGATTCTGAAGACAGAAATGAAACTGTAGGAACAGCATTTCTGCCTGTCTCAGGCACCATGGTTTCCCAGCACAACAGCAGGCAGAGCATGTGCTCAAACATCTGTAAACATACAAAGAAACATCTGACGCTCAAGCAGCTCTTGGTGAGCTGGATCAATCTGACCAGCATTTAGTTCCTCTACAGTAGTAGTGGTTAGTTACCATTTTTAGGTCAGACGTGTTTCCTTTCTTCTCAGAAAGAGCCACACAAAACTCTGCATGAACCTACTGAGAACAGCTCATCATTCCAGGTTAGAATCTACGACTAAAGTACTCTGCAATGGGACCTATCCGTAACTGATCTCTCCGTGAGCTAAAATCTAAAGAAAGTAAAGCAATAAAAACCCACAAATCACCTCAATGGAGCTTTGTAAAGTAGTAAGATAAACTGGTCAGATGAGAGAAGCCTCTGGCACGGTGGTGCACGACTGTAATGAAGGTGGTGCACGACTTTGAAGGCTGAGGCCAGCACAGGCTACATAGCAAGTTCCAGGGCAGCCTGCACTACATACCAGATACTCTCAAAACAACAGAAATTTAAGTAGATAAATGAATATACAAATAAACTTGTCAGGTGTAGCAGTGCACGCCTTTAATCCCAGCACTCGGGAAGCAGAGGCAGGTGGATCTCTGTGAGTTCGAGGACAGACTAGTGTACAGAACAAGTTTTAGGATAGCCAGGACTATATAGAGAAACCCTATCTCAAAAATAAATAAACAAATAAAAAACCCAAACAAAAAATAAAACTCTATGTACATCACTGATGTGTGAACAACACCAAGGTGTGAAGTGAGAAAAAGCCTTATATTTTCTCTGTGAAGACTGGCATGAACTATATCATACTACAATTATTTTGGGTTTTGAGAGGGTTGCTTGCTGACATGGCAGGAGGAGCTGGGATCAGGTAAAGAGATCCACCAAATAAAGCTCCATGTTTCTTCTTTCTCCATACATAGGTGTCTGTGACTAAGTTAACGTGCAAAATAAGCCACCTGGGCAAAGAAATTCTGTAAGCACTAAAAAAGTTTAACTGCTTTTTCATCATATTTATAATACCCTTAAATAGCAATACTATTTATTTCTGGAAGTTCTGGTTTTATTTTAAGGATTTAAATTTGGAAATTACTAGGTGGTCTGTCTTAAGGAAATATGTCATTACACGCAAAAAAAAATCACTTCAAACTCTATTTCTTTTTTAACAGTGTAAGACATTTTTAACAATGAGAAAAATATAAAAATCACTTTGATCATTTTATAAAAATATCTATCCCTCCCATTTTTCCCATTTCATTTATAAGAGGAATATTAGTAAGGAAAGACATATACTTCTGAACATATTTATTATTTATCTCCAAGCATGCATAATGTAGTTTAATAACCACAGGCTGATGATTCAGTGAGAAATATGATATCTACTGGGATTTGAAGGGTACATGAACTAGAATTTTAATTTCCTGCTTAAATCCCTTCATTCTTCACAAGCAATCCCGTGTTGCCATTTCATGCTTCTTAAAAACAAGTTATTCTGTGTAACTGACTGCCTGGTTTGCTGCTTCTAAGCAGCATTAATCCTCTAGCAATTATCATCTTTCGTAAAATCATCTGAATGCTTAGAAAAAGGAAGTTCAACAAATTGTTTTTGAAAACCATTTTGTGTTATTTGCATTTTAATACTTAAAGAGTTCATATCGATCTTAAAATATATCTACTTACAATTATAACTGTGTGAGTTTTGTTATTGTTGTTTTCTTTTAAAACATAACCCTTATTGTCCTGGAACTATGTACCAGGCTAGCCTCGAACTAAGAGAGATCTGCCTGCCTCTGCCTGAATGTTGAGATTAAAGGTGCACGCCACCACAGCCCTCAGTTGTAAGAGACAATTCTAAGGTCCTATATGTAATGTGACAGTGGCTTTGGTAAGTCTGTTTCCAAGCTGTGCCACACAAAACACTGCTTTGCAGCATATTAATAAATTTGCATCCAAATTAGTTTGGCAGAGAGAGAGAGCTCAGTAAGCTTTCCCAAGCCTTTAGCATGCTGGATCCTCTTTCCTATCCCATTGGTCTACATGTCTTTTATGCCAGTGCTATGCTGTTTTGTTACTGTACCTCTGTGATATCATTCAAGATTGGTTATTGGCATATCTCTGGCACTACTCTGTCTGCTAAGGATTATCTTGGCTATTCTGGGAATTTTTTTTGGTGCTTCCATATGATTTTAGGATTGTTCTCTACCTCTGTGAAGAATACCACTAGAATTCTGGTGGGGATTGCACTGAATCTATAGATCATTTTTGGTAATATTATCACAAAATTAATTTTGCCTATCCATGAGTACTCAAGGTCTTTCTATGCCTACTTCGATTTCTTTCTTCAGTATCTGACATTCTTACTGCAGGAGTGTTACCTCTTCAATTAAGCTTACTCCTTAGGTGTGTGAGTTTGTCTTCCCCTGCCCACTCCTTTCTTTCTTCTAATTTATTGTCTGGTAAGCTCATTACTGGGATATAGAAAAGCTACTAAAATGTTACTGATTTCTGTATGTTGATTGTATAGTCTGCTACTTTGCTGAAAGTATTTATCAGGTTTACTAGTTTTCTGATGGTGTTTTTAGTGTCTTTTAAGTGAAGGATAATGTCATCTACAAACAAGGTCATTTGACTTCTTCCCTTTATTTCTTCCTCTTGTCTTATCACTCTGGCTAAAACTTCAAGAATTAGACTGAAGGAGTAGAAAGAGTGGGCATCCTATTTCCTTGCAGATTTTAGGGGAAATATACAACACCCAGCTCCCCCAATTAGTGTAAGGTTGGCTGCAGATTGTCATATATAGCCTTTATTATGTCGAGGTATGGTCCTTTTATTCCCAGTTTATTCAGGATTTTTATCATGAAAGGATGTTGAACTCTGTTGATGGCTTTTCTTTAATGACTGAGATGCCCACGTGCTTTCTGTCCTTAAGTCTATTTATGTGCTAAATTACATATTTGTAAATGGTGGACCAATCTTGCATCACCAGAAGGAAACTATCTTGTCATGGGTATGATCATCTTAGTGTGTTTTCAAATTCAATTTTCAAACATTTTATTGGGAAGTTTTACATCTATGCTTATCAGGGAAATTGGTCAGCAGTTTCCTTTTTTGGTATGTCCTCATCTAATTTTGGTACTGTCTTATGGATCATTATGATGAAACACTGTAACCAAAAGGAACTTGGGGAGAAAAGAGTTTATTTTGCTTGTATTTCCATATCATGGTTCATCATTGAGGCAGTCAAGGCAGGAACTCAAATAAGGCAGGAACCTGGAGCCATGGGAGCAGTGCTGCTTACTGGCTTGCTCAGACTTACAGAAGCCAGGACCGGCCCGGGGTAGCACCACCTATACTGCACTGGGTCCTCTCATATTCATCACTAATTAAGAAAATGCCCTACCGGCTTGCCTACAGTCCAATCTTATGGAGGCATTTTCTCATTTGGGGTTCCCTCCTCTCAGAGGACTCCAGTTTGTGTCAAGTTGACATAAAACTAGCCAGTACAGTATCAGAACAATGCTGGCCTCATAAAATGAGTTTAGTACTATTCTTCTTTTTTCTGTTTTATGGAATAGTTTGAGAAGAATTTGGTGGTCAAACTGTCCAGTCCAGGGAGTGGTTAAAAAGGAAGAAGCAGACTATACCAAGTAATGACAGGTGAGCAACTTTTCTATGCTCTTGAATGAAATATAAACTAGCACAACTGCTTAGGAAAGCTGCTCTACAATCCCTACTAAAACTGTTTACATATATACATTTCCCGGCTCAGTAATTCCTAGACAAATGCCTGCCCAGAAATGTATGTATATGTTCACTACATAGCATACAAAAATGTATGTGTTTGTAGTATTTATGAAAGCAAGTATGGAATCAATTCACATGTCTGCCAATAATAGAATATATGAATTGGCAGCTATATTTGTACAAGGATAAACTACACAGCAAAGAGAATGAATGAGCCACAGCTGCACATAACACAATGCACAAACACAACACTGAAGGGAAGAAGGCAAAATCACAAAGTTACATTGCACAGTTTAATGCATCCAAAAATCAGGCTCAAGTTATACAGCAACAGAAACGACAGGGGAAGGGTCGTGACTGGCAAGGGTCGTGATTGGCAAGAGGCAGTGAGTGAGGCTTAGGGGTCAAGTTTTCATTCATGATCTGAGCATTACAGAAAAAGTCACTTCGTGACTTTTTTTTCACTTTGTGAAAAGTCAGCAGAACCATGATTTTCCTGAAGATATACTGTCCCTGTGTGCTACCTAGATTTATGAAACTTGAGTCAAGCTGGAGTCATTCTATAAGTGGGAACCTCAGCTGAGAAAATGCCCCCATCAGATAGGCAATCCTGGGTACATTTTCTTGACCAATGATTGATATTGGATGGCCCAGCTTACTGTGGGTGCTGCCAACCCTAGGCTGGTGATCCTGGGTGCTAGAAGAAAGCCGGCTGAAGAAGCCATGAAGAGCAAACCAGTATGTAGCATTCCTCCATCACTTGTTCATCAGCTTCTGCCTCCAGGTTCCTGCTCTCTTTTGAGTTCCTGCCATGACTTTCTTCAATGACGAACTGTGATATGGAGGTCTAAGTGAAATAAACCTTTTCCTCCGTAAGCTGTCTTGGTTATGGTGCTTTATCATAGTGATAGAACCCTTAGCTAAGACAACTTAGCAGTAGACATTTGAAAAGATGCTGTTAAGGGCTGGTAAGATGGTTCAGAGGTTAAAAACACTGGCTGCTCTTCCAGAGGACCTGTGTTCCATTCTCAACACCAACATGGCATCTCACAACCATCTTAAGTTCAGTTTTTCAGGAGTCAAATGCCCCCTTCTGGCCTCTGTGGGCACCAAGCACACATGTGGTGCACATACATATACGAAGGCAAAAACACCAATACTGATACTAGCAATGATTAAAAAGAAATATCTAAGAGTTCTAAATATATTTTACACAATTTGTATTCTCTCTGAAATCTCTGTATCTAGTTTAAAGAAATGGCCAATACTTTTTTCTCTTGTTGCCCAAATCAAGTACTTAAAAACAGGACCTAATCCTAGAAGAGATAAAGAAAATCATAATAATTGAGGCCATATATATATATATTTGACCAATAGTAAAGAGAGAACATACATGGATATAATCTACACGGGAAGTAGAAAAAGATAAGATCCCTTGAGTAAACTGGGAGCATGGGGACCCTGGGAGAGGGTAGAAATGGAGGGGAGAGGAAAGGAAAGGAGTGAAGAAAAATATATAGCTCAATAAAAACAATAAAAAAACTTAAAAAAGGAAAAAAGAATCACACATTTGATGATAATAAAATGCTTTAAAATAATAATAATAAAGAGCTTCAGGAGTCCAAGGCCCTCTTCTGGCACACAGGGGTAAGCCAGGGATGTTCAATTTACTGTGAGAAAAATGCTCAGAAGCTACAATCTGGAAATTTTTTTAACATTTTCAACAAAATGGCAAATTATTAAAGATTTTGTGATTAAAACACAATCTTTAGCTACCCACCGAGGTCAGAAGAGGGCACTGGACCCATGAAACTGGAATTACAGATGACTGTAAACTTCCATGTAGATGTTGGGAACCAAACCCAGGTCCTCTAGAAGAACAGCCAAAATTCCAATCAGAAAGTGGTTAGTGAGGGTTGGAGAGATAGTTTAGCAGTTAAGAGCACTGAATACTTTTCCAGAGGATCCAGGTTCAATTCCAAGCACCCATACGACAGCTCATAACTGTCTGTTACTCCAGTTCCAGGGGATCTGACACTCTTACACAAGCACACAGATACACTGACACACGCACACAGAATAAAAATAAATCTCTCTTTTTTTTTTTTAAGAAAGACAGTAGTTAGCTACCCCCTCGTGGTCTAGACTATTGCACTAGTGGACACATCTTGTCTGGAAGGTTGGTTTAGTAGCTCACAGGATCCATAGGGAAAACAGCCAAGCAGTTTTCTCTCCCAGTAGCCCACATACACAGCACCTGCAGGTGCTACCAAGATACCTGCAGAGAGGAAGCTTCCGGCTCAGTTCCAGCTTTCTGGATTTCTCCAGTCCTGCAACCAAAGCACGTGGTGTCACACATTCAGCAATAGGGTCTTCCCATCTAGCTCTGGTGGGTAACCCAAAACAATGACAACAGCCTGTATCATTAGTAACTTGTCTAGCTTTATACAACAATAAATCTAATTCATATTTTCATCAAAGTCATTAGTTTAAAATATGTTGGCCCCATCAGAGATAGACATCTAGAGAGTCAAGACAGCATTTCAGAAAGACGTTTTACGTAATGCATCCCAAAATGAGCAAGGCAAAAGTTCTGTGGGGTGCTTAGAAAATGCCAGGCTGCTGCAGAATTTTTATGTTTAAAATTCTAATGTACCGAGTTAGTCTCTGAAAGATGAAATAAAAGATAAAGTGTTTCCTATATCTCAAGCTGATATGGGTTGGATATCTTTCTGTTTCCTAGAGCTGGTATCCAGCCCAGGGCCTCACCTATTTCTAGGCAAGTGTTCTACAACCAAGTTATACTCCCAGTTTGGAAACCTTTTTTGAAGAAATGTTTTTCATCATAAGAAATCAATGTTCCCAGAAAGATACTTCAGCAAACACTGTTCAAGGGTGATGAGAAAACTTCAGCCAACATTTATTTTGAGGCAAGAGATTGTTTGGTTAGCCATAACTCCACCTTCCTACTCAACCCCTCAATCATTTTAAAAGTCTACATATTATCCAAAGAAGGTTCAAATGAAGCAGTATCTTGTCAGCTGAAGAAACCACAAAGCTACACAGCACCCACTAAATAAGATTTAATGCCAGCATCAGGGATGCCAGGGATACTCAGCTGTAAGAACCACGCTGAAAAGCTATACTTTAAACTTTTTCATCAAAATGGCAAAATGTTAAAGTTTCTGTGGTTAAAATACAATCTTAGCTAACCAGAAAAATATATTTGTGATATTTCATTTCCAGTGATATTTAGTAAAATATTGCTACTGTATTAGAAATGGGTTGCCTCTGAACACTATATATTAAACACACAATCTTACAGTAAAATAGTCTTCAAACTTTAAGCTTTTTGTATAGGATCAAAAGAATGTCACATATTTAAGTTTACTTGATTTTTTTAAATGCCTTTGAATAAAAAAAAGGCAAGACCAATAATTATATAAAATACCTTCATTTTGCAACTTAATTTCATACAGGAAGATGACAACTCTTATTTGTAAGAAAACCTTACACGTACAAATTGTGTTTAAATGGCTTGTTTAAACTGGCCAGGCAGCAGCACCAGGACCGCTAATCCTCCACACTGTCTGTTAGGCTAGTAGGTCTTAAGATGTTGTTGAGATAACTGGCTTCCATTAGCAAGTCTGTGATTGGCAGGATGATAAAGTCTTTTCAGTCACAGGTCAGCTATTTCCTTTTCTTTAGAGGAGAGCATTCCTAATGCTCTATCTTTTAACTACAGTCTCTCACTGAGTCCCAGTTCTCTGCCTTCAGCTTTGATATGGTTCTAACTTTCCTTTTGTACCAACTCACACTTGTCATCAGCTCCTCTATTCAGTGCAGCAAATATCACGAGTTTGACCTCAGGGCAAAGTCCGGGTGGGCAGGTAAAATCTGACCATTGGACCTACTTCCTAATCTTTCATACCCAGCGATTCATGAAGCAGTATCAAATTCAAACTAAAAACCAGAAGTGCGACCCTTATACATACTATGAAAAGAGCTGCCTGCCTTTCTAAGTATACTTGAAAAGAACTGTCACCCACCCTATTAAGACAGAAATGGATCACAGAGCAGAGCGAAAAAAAGAAGGAAAAGTGCAGAAACTCAACTAAAATGTAAATAAAGGTGCAAGCACCCTTTATGTCTGACAATAAACTCCTTCACAAAAAGGTAAAGACACTCTAATATCTATTTATGAAGTCAGACGTAAAAGCACTACCAAAACTTTAAAGCATCAGTATTTAAATAATAACACTGGACAGAATGAACTTGGATGATCTCAGGCAAGACTTTCATTTTCAAGATCAATTTTGATTTTTGCCTATTCTCATATTGTATATTTCATAATGTGATTGCAAATTATTTTAAAAACATATGCAGTGAAATACAGCTACCTTTTTGAATTGGTTAAATCTATACCACTAAACTCATAAAACTTAACTTATGGCCAAAGTGACATAGCAGCCAAAAGCAAGAGTATAAGAGTCTAGGGACAGTGAATCACTAAATTTCAACATTAATAAAAAACAAAATTTAAGCCCCTTTTAAGACTAGAAAAAAAATAACATAATCAACTAGTTCCCCAGAGTTTTTCTTTCACAAGTCTCTTCCACTTCTACTGACCATCATATGGCACAGTGGTGTTAATGCTTCCAGCTATCCCTGTAAAATGGCATATTTCCCTGTACATACAGGTTTCATAATTACGCACATTCATAGACGGTGTCTAAAATCCACTTGAAAGTCTCTCAAACAGCTTACATTTAAAAGAGAAATCAACCAGAACTTAATATATTCTAAGTGCACATATATTCAGTCCTGACTCAAGATGTTAATATTTATAAGTGTACTTTAATAAATAATACAGTCCCCTAGGGAGACACGTGCCTTACAAAGTCGCTATCTTTTTCTTTCCTTTTTCCCCCCTCAAGACAGGGCTTTTCTGTCCTGGAACTCACTCTGTAGACCAGGCTGGCCTCAAACTCACAGACCTCGACCTGCCTCTGCCCCCCAAGTGCTAGGATTAAAGGTGTGCGCTACCACCATTCAGTTTATAAAGTGGCCATCTATGCTGTCTAAAATAACTCTGTGAAGGAAGGCAACTGGGGTCAAACACATCTATACAAAAAAAAGGATTCTTTTTTAAAGTGGAAAGTAAGATTTGCTTACTACAATGCAAAGGGCAGTGTGCTGGGCAGTAATAAGAGAGGCCTGTGTTTGTTAGTGGTGGTTTTTGTTTGTAGAGGAGGGTTGCTGGGCCAGGCTGTAGCTATGATTACCAGAGTGTGTCACCTCACCCCCTTGCCTGGTTTTTTTTGTTGTTGTTGTTGTTTGTTTCTTAAACCTAGAACCTCAGGTGTGCTAGAACATGCTCTATCAGCTGAGCTACATGCTCATCCCCCTAGGGACATCTTCAGTTCCATGAACTATGTGGTATTATTCATAATCCTACAAACTGCAAACTAGTTAACACCACCTAAATTCAGACAAACAGAAAATCTCTGTGAATAGATTACTCACAAGTAGGGGACGTACCCTCAGTCATTTCCTCTGAGTTGGAGAACAGGGTCATAAACTGCCTGAGAAACGAACACTCGATAAACCCTGTTTCCAGCTTGCTACAGATTCAGCTTTCTGTATTAGATCATCTTCCTCCAAGAACAAATAAAACAAAGTCCTCTGAAAGGAGCTACTGCAATAATCTCGGCACATGGGAGCAAAGCTGAGTGACTTCCTCGGCTACGCTTTCCAACTTAGCATGGAGCTGACTATAGACCCACATTACCCAGAAGATGGTCCTTGTTGGCCCATCTTGTTGTTATTTAGTATTCTAAATATTGACTGTATGCAGAAGAAGTGAGTGCCTTACAGAAACGGCTTTCTCAGCGTCCTTGAAAACCTGACTTGGAACAGCATTCATTTCCATGGTTTTACTCGGGTTCCAGTCTGCTCTAAAGGGTGTTCAAACACCACAGAATGAAATCACCTTATACTATTTTATATCTACTTCAATCACACTTCCTCACCAAATAATGAATACACAGGTGCCAATAAGTACTTACTCCACTATGGCTGTACAGGAATAGCAAAAAGAGCTCTAATCCCAAACATTTACTGAAATCGGAGTTTCTTAACTGCTCAAATTAGTTTTACTCTAGACATCAGTGTGCTGAGGTTCTGCTCATAACCAGGGTGGAGTTTCACCACAGGTCACCTCCATCCCCAGGGGAATGAACATCATTAGCAGACTGACCACAGTGCCTTTGTTTTAATCAGCTTCCTGCCAAGAACAGCAGGAGGGAATGCTGTCAATCTAGCACTCCTGAACCCTCTAAGGGATCACCCCTGCCTCCACACACTCTGACTCCCCAGCTTTACTAAGCTCCTTAATCCTAGGATTGAGAAAGAAAAAGAAGAAGAAAGGGGAAGAAAAGACTAAGAAGAAAAAATAGGAGATAGAAAAAAGAAAGAAAAATAAAATACAACAGAGCAGAAATGTCAAAATTTAAAAGTGAATAAAAATAAAATAAAAATATAAGGCAGAAAAAAAGAGTTCACATTTGTTACTAAACTTTGAACATACTTACCAAAAATATATGAGAATAAAAATTATTTTTTTAAAATTTAGTTTTATCACTTTTTCTGGAGGCATACAAAAATTTATAAAAATTACCATTAATAAGATGCTAAACAAGGGGTGACTTTCTAGTAATAATTTACAAAGCTCTAATAACATTACTACTACTGATTTTTATATGACCACAAAATTATAAAAAATATTTGCAAGAAACAAATAAATTAAATTCTCGTTATGAGAATGCCTATAAAGCTGAGCCACTGTAATGAACACAAGTTTAGAGAAAGATGGGTTTTTCAGGGCAAACAAACACTCTGGTACCATTAAGAATAAACTAATGAGGCAGACAGAACAGTAAGTGGCGCACATCATCACATCTTACTTGTCTGAGGTCAATGAATGCCAATTGCAGGGTGTCCCCTTGAAATCCCGACACAGGCTCAGAGCTGGCAAACACTGTTTTAAAAATTTAGAAAATAAAAGGAAATTAGGAAAAGACTCATTACAAATGTAATATTTATACACAATCACTGTAAACAAAGACCACTTACAAACTTCAGTTTCTACTGATATATTCTCCAGACCTATTACCACAAATATTTAATAATATAAAACTTCTAAACTGTCATTTAATCTATAATCTTTAATCACAATAAATTTCGAGGACTGTCCTATACAAGTTCAGGAGTAATATACTTCAATCAAAGTGAAATTGTCTGACTCTTTTGGCCTTAGGTGAACAATCACAGAAGCACTTTGAAACTACTGATTCCATGGCTGTCAACGAAGCTCAAAATATCAGCTTAGTTACATGGCATGCACTATAAAAACCACCTCTAGCTAACAGCAACAAGAGGCAGATACCAAGGTAGGAGGTGACCTTCACATGCAGACCATAGATAAAACATTTGATGAATTCAAGAACGTCTGACCATGTCACTTAGCCTCTTTGTTTTGCATAAAGGAATTTTTGTCTTCAAAATGAGAATTCTGTTTTGTTTTGTTGTTTGGTTTTTTTAAGACAGGATTTCACTGTGTAACAGCCTTGGCTGTCCTGGAACTCGCTCTGTAGACAAGCCTGGCATTGAACTCAGAGATCCACCTGCCTTTGCCTCCAGAGTGCTTGGATTAAGAGTGTGTGCCACCAACACCCGGCATGAAAGAATATCTTAAGACAAGATGCTTTTTTAAATTCAAGATTTTTTCAATATTTTTTGTGTTTTAAGAATTTTAATCCTAACAGCAATGTCTGCTGGGTCAGGCCTACAACCCCAGCTGCTTAGGTAGCTGAAGCAGGAGAACTGAAGACCAATCAAGGCCAGAGTTCAAAGTCAGCCTGGACAACCTAGGGAGAGCCTGTCTCAAATTAAATAAAAGGGAAGGGGGCTAACATAGCTTCAGTGGCAGTGTTTGCAAAGCAAGCACAATGCCCTCAGTTCAGTGTCAGCACCAGAAAAGAGCATTTCCACTCTACTTTATTTTAAATGAAAGATGATTAGTTCATAAGGACTTCACTGTGTGTGTATGTGTGCATGCGCGAGTGTGCAAACATACTGTATGAGTGTGAATAAGTTGGTGTGCATGTGTGTGCACGTGGAAGCTAGAGATCAACGTGGAGTATCTTCTTTAATTGTGCTACACTTAATTTCTGAGACAGGAGCTCTGGTGAGACTGGAAATCATCAATTCGTCAATAATGGCTGACCAGCAAGCTCCAAGATCCACCCATCTCTGCTTCTCCATCTTGAGGATTACAGGAACTTGCTGCCTCACCTGGCGTTTTTGTGGGGATGGAGAGCTAAATTTAGGTTCTTGTGCCTGTATGACTAACACTTTCTTTACTGAGCTGACTCCAGATACAAGAATCTACCATCTAAATTTTTTAGAAATTTATTTATGTGTATGGGATTTCGCATGAATGTATGTCTATGCACTACATGTGTGCCTGGTGCCCACTGAGACCAGAAAAGGGTGTCAGGCCCCCTGGAACTGGAGTTACATACAGTTGTGAGCCGCTATGTGGGTGCTGGCACCTGGAATCAGGTCCTCCTGAAAGCAATCAGTGCTCTTAACTACTGGATCTATGTCTCCAACTCCATCATTAAAAAAAATTTGTGTGTACATGTTCATGTGTTCATACATACATGCCATGCTTACATGAGGAAGGCAGAGAACAACTCCAGAGTCCATTCTCTCCATCCTTGCACCATGTAGGTCCCAGGGATGGAACTCGGATTGTCAGATGTGGCAGCAACTGCCTTTACCTGCTGACTCATCCCACCTGCCCAACACCACCATTTTTACACAGTGTCTCTGATTCTCCCTCCAGCTAATATCTCAGTTTTCATAGAAACATTGTATAAAGTCCACATGTGAACTTAACCAAGTCAGTATTTAGAGGCTATGTATAATTCTGACTATGTTGTTCTTGAAATAACAAAACTAAATCTTAAGTTTAGTGGATTTTGTATAAAACAGTAGTTTAGAAAGGCCTAACAATTAAAAACAAATGAAAACTTACCACAGTCTAATTTACCTGGCCTCCCCTCTTTGGGAACTACAAAGTTCAGAGTAACTTCCTACTTTCTTGGGATAATAACTTCACCTCAAACATCAGCTTTCTGTTTCAGCACTTTGTGAAGAGTATTAGTCTTTTAATTTTTGAACAGACTACTACCAATATTTTTTTCATAGTTCTCTAGAACATCACTAAAATCTTGTATTTCTCTTTGTACTACAAAGTCCAGAATTATTCGGTTAATTGTCTACCTTTTTTAAATACTCTGCACTCTTTCTTATAGTTTTAACATCAATCCTCACTTCTTGTTCTCTCCCCCATCTCTCTGCTTAATATTATCCTTTGTTCTTCCTGAGCTGGGGGTCAGCTGACCAACTACCAGAGGTGGAGGCCACAATTAAAAGCCCAACTCACTCATAAATGGTTTTTAAACAAAAACAAAGATAACC
>LOJH01011671.1:31590-44833 GCA_001685095.1 Ellobius talpinus
TATATATATATTCTAGACCTAGTCTGGACTATTTTAAATATGGAGTAGAATCTGATTTCTTGATGCTTTGGAAATATCCTGTATTTTGTCAGTAGTGTGAAGGATTTCTGAAACACTTTTATAATAATTTAGTAAAAAGATTTATCTTCTCTTCAATATACTTCTATCTGCAAGGTACCTACACTGACATATAACACATTAATAAACATGAAACAAAACATATGTGCAGATTTAGAATATCAGCCTATGACAAACATGGCTAATCACCCTCAATCAAGAACTTTATCTTGTTCTATAATAGGTTCAGATGTTCAATGTGGATCAGAAGAACTTAGCTTCCCAAGTAAACATCTTCCTTTTTCTAAACATGCAGATACACTAACACTGTGGTTGTAATCAAGGCAAGCAAATGTGCCCACAGTCATGCACTGACCCTACTTGATACTTTAAATCTATATTCTCAAAATATTTATTTTTTGCAGAATTAAACAATTTTCAGTATTTGCTACTGACTCCTCACTGGGTTTCAATCCCAAGAGGGTAACAATGTCCCTATTCTATTTTGTTTACCACTGTAGCTTCTAAATGCCACATACTGACTAAATATGAAGGACTCAATTAACATATGGCCTCAATGTTGCCACACTCTTCATTTGTCTTAAAATTCATGGCCTCTTATTCTTAGAAGTAAGATAATCAGGGAAATCCTAAACTCTAAGTCCTGTGTTTTAGGGAAAATTCTGAGGTTTCTTGATACTCGAATGACATGTCAAATTAGAGGCAGAGCCCAAACTGGAACTGAGAAGCCTGCCTGGGCTACATAGTAAGACCACTAAGAAGAGGGAGTGAGGTGCTCCAAACACACAAAATTTCTTCATAAATTCATATGAGTCCACATTTCTGGGCCCAAACATTTTTAAATATTTATTTATTTATTATGTATACAATATTCTGTTGTGTGTATGCCTGCAGGCCAGAAGAGGGCACCAGACCCCATGTGGTTGCTGGGAATTGAACTCAGGACCTTTGGAAGAGCAGGCAATGTTCTTAACCTCTGAGCCATCTCTCCAGCCCCCGGGTCAAAACATTTTAAAACCAAGTTTGACCCCATATTGGTAAAAAGTAGTAAAAAACAAAAACCTAGAACAAGTTCCAAAGTAAAATGACAGAATGGGGAGGAAAATTAATTTCACAAGGAAACAAAGAAATCTTGGCTATTTAGCTCAGAACAAATAAAAGGTCATTTATGCACAGTTATCTAATATATCAAGTTTTCAAAGGGCATAACCGTCAGCTATGTTCACAGCAAAGAGTAAAATGGTCCTGACCGGAAGCACAGCAGGCCAGGTGGCCTTAACTCTTTCCACAGTAGAACTCCAGAAGTGACAGTATCACAGAGACTTTCTAGTTTATTCATTTGTTTCTCTCTTCAACAAATAAACACTTACAGCCATTTTACTATGGACACAGTTTTCCTAGTCTTTCCATTTGGGGAGGGTGCGGAATTTAATTAATTTGTCCCATATGGCTGAAAATCTCCTTTCGTCACCCTTCACACCCTCCCCTAATTATAGGATATGTTCTTTAGGACTTTCACTGTGTGAGTTTCTAATTCTAATCATCTTAACCATGTCATATTCAAAGAATCCATAATTTCATATATTTCCTCTTCAAAAATGTCTGCAACCAATTTCTCCTTTGTATTTCCACTTCCTAATATTAGGTTCTGTTTATCTTTGAAAAGGAAAAGCTTAAGTCTTTTAGCACGTCTTCCTGCTTTCTGCCTCTCCCTTGATCCAGTTTAATTTCCATATGACGCTCAGGTTAGCTTCTTATGATACAGATTTCATAAAGTCTTGATTTTTTCCAAGTTAAAAATAAATTTATTTTGTAACAATATTGATTAAGATGGACGATATTATGTTAAGTAAAATAAGCCAGACATATAAAGATAAATGTCATGGCTGGGGAGCTCTTAGTCGGGAAAGTCCTTGCCTCGTATGCATGAGGACCCGAGTCTGGATATCCAGCACCCATACAAAAAGCTAGTGTGACAACATGCATCTATATCCCAGCTCTGGGAACATGGAGATAGGCATGTCCCTGGAGCTCACTCAATCAGCCTAGCTAAATGAGCAATTTCCAGGTTCAATGAGAGACCCTGACTCAAAAAATATGGTAGAGGCAACTGAAGAAAGTAAGCATAGACTTGCGGCCTCCACATACAATTATACACACGTGCCCAAGTTGCCTGAGTATATACACATCCTCCCTCCCTCCCTCCCCACATCCACACCATGGTACTCTATGAGCTGATACCACAGTAAGTAAAGCAGATAAGAGCATTACTTTCAAAATCTATCTGGACCATGTAGGCTTCCTTCAGGAACAAAGGAACAGAACTACAGAGCTATTGGCTGAAAGGGTCTACTTGCTTACTTAAAGCTTCCAGCTTTCCATGCTTAAACAGTCCACACTATGAGTGGACTGTATTTTCTTTACTCTCATGTGTGTCCTAAAATCTCTGTCAATAACATCAGCTGCCCATGTGAGACAAGACTACCTGAGAACAGTATCTTCCTCTTCAATCTAAAATAAACATATAAATTTCTTTTTTATGAACTAAATTGTCCCTATTTTAAACATTTCTGGTTTGATCATTGCTTACCACAGACGCATCGCATTCTGTCTCATTGTCATGACAAATCTCACAAAGCTGTGTGACCTGTCCCAATCACTCACAGAAAGAAGATGCTTCATTTGAGCCTAGATTTCCATTATTCCTAAGTCCAATGTCTTTCCAACTGTTTTTCTATCAAGAGTGCTATTGATTATCTTTCACTGGTTGCTCATGTGTATCTTTTATGTGCAAATTTAGCATCAAGTCTTAATTTAAAAGCCTCAGTAAGGGTGGAGAGATGGTTCAATGGTGAAGGCACTTGCCACCACATCTGGAAAGCTGAGGTGGATCCCTGGGACCCACATGGAGGAAGGACAGAACTAACACCATGCATTTTCCTTTGACCCCCCACACACAGACAAACACATATTTTCCACTTTATTTTTAAGACACGGTTGGTTTCTCAAGGAACTTGGAGCTCGTGATTCTGCTAGTCTGGCTATAAAGTGAGCTACAGGATCTACCTGTCTCTGGCTACTAGCTGGCACTTGCAGATGTGTGCCACCATGCCCAGTTTTTTTACATGGGTGCTGGCAATAAGACCGTGGGTCCTCATGCTGATAGATTGTGCCAGCTCCCCAGTCCCATTATATATGGATTTCAGAATGCCAAAGCTTCAGTTATTTCAAAGTACATCCTGGCCACTAAGAAAGGATAGTTTGAGCTTTCTTCATTGCTGCTTTAAAACACTTGAACTGTGGCAATCCTCCTGCCTCAGTCTTCCAAGTGCCACCATGCCCTTCAGTTTGGGCTTTGTTAATAGAGTGCAGAAAACAGAACAGTGTACTTGGCAGTCCAACTGCATATTATAGTGGTATCCTTAGATCAAGGCATCAGACAATATCAGTGAAGACAGTCAAATTAACGGGGAGAACACTTAGAGGATAACGAGCAGTTTTCAGAGCGTTAACTCAGGAATGAAGGTTTGTGTCTGGTGCATGGCTCTACGTAGATACAGAGTTGTCAGTCTATGTCAGATGCACACATGACCAAATGAGTAGCAGGAGGATGTGGGTAGCTGAAATCTAGTTTGTATTTTATCTGAACAGTCATGTGTTGTGGGAGCTGTTGAGTTCAACTAGAAAAGGGCAAACTTTCTCTAATGCATATAAAGAAGACAGCTCTACAGGGTATTTCCCTTTTGGTAAGAACATCTTTAACAAAAAGGCACAATCTAGACTAGTGGTAACTCCAGGCTATAGCAGAACTTACTTAAAAGAACTTACTCAGAGAGCATGTAGTTTCAGGTCAATACAATCCAACAGAGCAAAGTGTATATCATGGAACACATTTTCTGAAGTATAGTTAATCCTTCAAATCAGGTGCTCAAGGTAGGGCTGGACAACTACACAGCACGGCTATTCCACAGCACAGTATGCAGCTCCAAGTCTGCTCCTATATCCAGTGCCAGACGACCTCATCATGGAGGAGTATGAGAGCAGGTGTGCCATGACCATGTGTGTGTGTGGCGGGGAGATTCAATGATTGTTTAGCTTCTAAGATTCTTTATCTGGGCTGCTTGCATTTCTTCTTCATATCCCAGGCGAATGACAAGATGCTAAGACTGCCATCTACTTATTAAGAATTACAGCCTTCCCCCATCTAGTCAAATTCCTCTTCCTGCATACCTTTCTTTGTTCCCTGTCCTAACATGTAGAAAATGTATATATTGCATTAATGTTGAAAACAAGCTTTATATTTTAAAAGTACTCCCCTAGATTTAAAAATGATTGTTTAAAACATGATAAAAACTTATTTTTGGCATCTTTTAAAATACTTATAATATTAAAGACAGTTTCACGTTCACACAATACATATAGCAATCACTAAAAGTTGCGAGTGGATGAGAGTATATATTTTTTCTTTTAGAAAGAGTACAGGAGAGTTCATCATTATCTATACTATAAACTCACTGTTGAAAGTTAAAGGATACCTTTTGGAAAATATTCAACATGGGAGGTAGTAAAATAAACATATAAAAATTCATATTTGTTCAGTAAGAGAATATGTGATACTATATTAAGAAATAATGGTTACAGGGCATCCATGGAATGGTTTATAGGCAAAGGTGCTTGCAACCAAGCCTGATGGCCTGAGTTTGATCCCTGGAATCCACATGGGAGAAGAAGGGAACTACATGTTGTCTTCTGATCTCTACATACACACCATGACAAATGTGTGAACACACATAAATTTACAAAACACACTAAATTTACAAAAATATTGTCAAAAAGGAAAAATAAACATAGCCAAAAAACCATTAAAAGTAATGATTAGAACAGTTCTGCATGATAATCTTAAAGAGCAGAGCCAACCAAAGGTAAAACCACAAAGGAAGAAGAAATGGTGCTGAGCTTCAGTCACCTCCTTCCACGTCTCTGTGCCGAGACTCAGTTCAACAGAGGAAGATTTGCCCCACGCGCACCTGGCACCAGACTGCATTTCCTTTCTTGGTCTTCTCTGGGAAAATAACAAGGTGCCTGTAGTAATGGCCAAAGGAATGACTAGAAGAAGGAAGCATCCTAGAGAGGGTGAGAGGCAACACCTGGTGGGGTTGTAGTACATGCTTCTCTATAGTCCTTCACAGGGAAGAAGGGGAACAAGAGCTGGACACCAGAAAGCTGCCTACGCAGATCGCAATGTCTATCACTTAGCAACACATGTAACCAAGAAGACACAACTGAATTCAATGGGAGGTCTAATTATCAATTATTACTAAAGTTTTGTTGTATTTATTTATTTTGTGTGTGTAGACAAAGGTGAGCACAGGCTTACACCACAGCACACATGTAGAGGTCAGAGAGCAACTTGTGGGAGTTTTCTTCATCTACCATCTGAATCCTGTGGATGAACTCAGGTCACTAGGTGTGGCAGAAAGTGCCTTTACCGAATGAACCAGCCAGTTAGCTAAATACCTACTTATTTTAAAGCCACACTAAAGACAAAATAATACAAAATGAATCAAGCAATATTTGTGTGAAATATTGACATAAGCAATAGCAAACTGTAATGATCTCAAAACACAACTTATTAAAGAAACCAGTTAAGTTAGGGGTACTGCTCAGTGGTAGGAGGGTAGGCTTAGAATTGTGCTGGATCTAGGGTTCAATTCCCAGCACCAGAAAAGGAGGAGGAAAATGTAATGTTGGGTGGAAGGGTACAGGAGAGAGGGAAGGCAGGAAGTGGAGGCTACTGTGGGGATGGTCCACCAAGACTCAGTATGTGTGGACCTGTAAGGACATCTGCTAATTAAATTAAATCTGCAAATTAAAAACAAGAGAAGGGATGGAGAGATAAAGGGGGAAAGAAAGGAGGACGGAGAGGAGGACCAAAGAATCTGTAGATAGAGAATAATAATTGATCCGAGCTTAGAAAATTTTAAATGGTACATTTTTAGGTCAAATATTTTTATCAATACAAAACAAATATTTTACAAATGAGAATTTTACTTTGAGAAAAATGAAAGTTTTCTGGTAAAATAAAGTTAGAATCACTTTCTAGGAAAAGACAAACGTTTGCCCCCTAGCAGAATACATTATACACAGGCACACAAATATTTTATATTTGTTACTGGGGGGGGAAAAACCCACATTATTTCTGGTTTAGTTGAAGGCTGTTGATATTAATTTTTTTAGTCTTTCAAATAATATATTATTGTAAACTCCGCCCCCCATCCAGAAAATTTTCTGCAATCTTTCCAGTGCCCTACTGACTTTCAACTGTCAGTGGAGGAGTCTGACCCCTTTGTCAACCTTTCATCATTTAATTAGGGAATCATTCATCTAAGAATACTGTTTGAAAATGACTCAAAGTTCTCTGGCTAGCTAGTTAGGGCTGGAGGTCTGATAAAAACCCATTTCTGAGGTGTGTGTAACAAGGCTACTAACAGCAGGAGCTCTAAAGCTCATTAGTCAATGTCAATACTAGACCACAGATGCAAACCCTGCGGTATAAACAAAACGATGTAGAAAAAAACCTGCAGCTATCAAGGCTGGAAAACACTTTAGGAATGAGGAACAAAACTGTAGAAGCACCATTTGCTGCAGAAGGTCTTAAGATGTTCAGGAAAAGTAAAAATGACAAGCTTGGGGCTGTTTCATTCATTTACAGCAGGCATCCTAGGAGAGTTCCAGAGAGGCAGCAAGAATGACCAGAGGGAGGAGATCATTTCTTTCGCTACCTTGATATAAATCACCACTTCCATGAAGTTCTTTGAGGCTATTAATATAAATAACTGAGATAATTTTTCATCCTGGAAGGAGTTAGCCATCCTTCTAAATCTGCCAAAAATGTAGTTAAATTGGTCCTTCTTCCTTGTCAAGCTGTCCTACTATATACAACTTTCCATAATAATTAAATGTCGGTTTCTAGAGAAAGCATGAGAGTTGGCCAATATGTACTTACATTCACACTGTATGACATCTAGGTTAAACTGCTGAACGGCTCCCATGCTTATCTGTTTTAACTCGCTGTCCAGTAGCATCTGCATTAAGGATGTTGACAGATGCTGGCAGGCTGACATGCAAGCTGTTTGGGCAACTTTCCCCTATGTAAAACAAACAACCAAATCAAAAGTAAACAAAAAGCAAGCCTGGAAATACATCATAAAATAGCACAAGATTGTACACCAGGCACTCTTGTTGGTAGAATACTGATTGCTGGTCTTTCTGCTTCTATTCTACAAGGCTGTCCACTTGTATCCTAAGAATTAAAATTCACCTTTCCCAGGATACATTATTAAAATGCTAACTACACAAATGAAAATTATACATTTTGAAGATATATTTCAGATCTCTTGAAATAATGTAACACTTTAAGTGCACAAGAAAATATGGCATTTGTTACATTAAATTACCATACTGACAAAACAGCTTGTTCATATGATGCCCACTGAGCTCTCCTTTATATGTCTAAGAACAAAGGAAGTCAACTGTGTAACATAAGCTGCTCTTGTTACTGCTACTTAAACTGTACCTATAAATCAAAGCACACTTCAAGACAGAGTCCTCACCTCTCCTCAGCACAGAGAGTCACAGTTACCAGTGGGGAAAAGCGGCTTGCTCCTCACTTTGACTTCAGTTTCATTTCTAGTCAATCAAGTTCTTGCTGCATGTAATTACAGAAACTAATACTCATGGCACTCTTTCAGTATGATTCACTTTAAGCTCTAGAAGTTCTATATGAACTTTCATTGACAGTCTTACTTGAATTTTCTTAAAATATGACTTTTTTTTAGGTTTGCTGTATAGATTACACAGTTGGATCACAATGAGTATAAATTGCCTTTTTCAGAGGGCCGGAGGAAACAGGGTATCACTATGTAGCTCTGGCTGGCCTGAAACTCACTATGGCTAGCATTAAGCACCCAGAGATTTGCCCATCTCTGCTTCCCGAGCATTGGGATTAAAGACATATCCCATCTATAACTCGCTTCTTTAGGCAGTACTTGCATTTGAAGCAGATGTTTAACAGTATAAACTCATTTAGGTCAAAGTTTTCCAGTGTGAGCTTCCTAGGGTGGCTGCCTTCAAATGATTCTATTAGGTGATGGGCTAACTACTTTGATGGGAGTCAAAGACTAGGATTAGGGTTAGGAAAATAATGATTTTCAGGGGACATGGTACGTTTTGCATCATTTCAATCAACAAATATTTACCCAGTGATATCTGATAATTGTGTTTTCTTTCTACTAATCACAAAGGCAAACAGAGTGACAAACCAAAAAACCATCTTTCAAACATAGATGCTACAATATACTAAAAGAAAAATGTTTACATAGAGTTGATATAAAAAGTCATATGGAAAATAAATACATTTCAGAATACTTGTTCTTTAAATTATGTATTAAAAATCAGACGAGAACCAAACTGCTTATGGACGGGTGCTTAGCAGTTAGGCACTATGCATAGCAGAAAATATCTGACATGCAGTGTCAATTTCTCAATCAAAAGCCTCAGAGATAAAAGCCAATGCAAACAATATATTTGACAGATACTGATGAATTGCCAAAAAAGAATGCAACAAACAATAAAAAACCCAGCATGCTCAAAAGGCTCCAAACCCAATAGGAATTAGTCTGAGAAACATGCAGCTCCATTCTCCAAGCAGAATAATATCAATATGAATGGGAGGGGAATAAAAGCAGAAAAAAGAGAAATCAATGGCATGTCATTTAATTTCGGTGTAGTATGTTTGCAAACACTTCATAGAAACGTTATTTTGACTTAATGGAACACAACTGCATTTTTAGCTTAATGTACTTCTCCATCAGTTTAGCTCTATGGCCTATTATTGTATTGTTACATGACAAAGTACTAGCAACTAGTTTGAAAAAGCACACTAATAAATTATCCAAAAATTATTTAACTCACTTTGTTAATAAACATTCTACACATTTTAAGTGGCATTATTTTAACATAGGTTCAGAGGCAAAAATATCTGTACAATAGTTCTAGAGCCAAAAATAATGACAAGATTATAAGCAATTCCATAAATCTGGTAGAATCAGGCAATGAAAATACAAAAGTAAGTTTGCTTTGTAGTTAAACAATATTTATAAGAGTAAAATCTTAATATTAAACTTCTTTTGATTAGGCATAATGGATACAAGCTTACTGTTCTCAAAGATAAAAGTTTTAAAGTATGAAGTACAAAATTTTATAAATTTTTTAAATAAAATAAATTATTCCTTTTTATACATTAAAATTTAAGTTAATATTATCAAAGATTCAGATTGTTGAAATTTTTTAAAGCTTATATTTTACAAGATACACACTATTTTCTAGATATCTACTTTGATTTCAAAAAATAAAGAACAATTTTTAAATTTTATCTACTTATTTTATATAGAAAAATTCTATTGTCTTCAATATTTTTACACTCAAAAACATTTGCAACTGATATTTCATGCCTAAGACTCTTGGCCATTTTAATAACCCAAATACACCTCCCTGAACACTATTATAACTAGTAACATTGACTCTCTGAACACAATTTTAACTAGTAACATTTGACTCTCTGAACACTATTATAACTAGTAACATTGACTCCCTGAACACTATTATAACTAGTAACATTGACTCCCTGAACACTGTTATAACTAGTAACATTGACTCCCTGAACACTATTATAACTAGCAACATTGATTCTTACAATAATGCATCATCCTAAAACAAAAAATTTAAACACTTTTATAGTTGTCTTTTAAAAACTAGCTTTTAATAGACAAGAACAATGTAGCAAGGCCAAAATAATCAACAGAGCAGTATACATTTAATATATTTTAAGCAATCAAACATTTCCTGCCCTCATTTGAAAAATTACTTGCAACTTTACTAGCATTTTCTTTCTCTTTAACAACACAAAGTTCAATAAGTAAAAACACCTGTCAAACTCTTAAAAAGGTAACTATGCTTTTTTCACCCTGCTTTAACATTTTTTCTGAAAAACAACTTGCCAAGAGAGAAAACCCTTAGACAAACTTCTTATATTTCAAAGGGACTTGCAAAAAAAGAATCTGCTGACATATTAGATCCTTTTTGCATTACCCCAAAGCTTTTCTTCTAAGAACAATTGTGGCAAAGAGACATTTGGCTCCTAGGAAATTCCCACAGGGTCAACCATATGCATCCTTCCATGGCACCTTCACAGCGCTGCTTTCTGGACGTTCGTCTCAAAAGCAGCTTTCATCGTTTGCTTGTGTGTCAGTCAATATGATTTATGGACTGCATTCACCAAAGTCAGAGCATACAGAATGAGAAATATGACTACAATCTGCTAATTTGTTTTGTATTGAGCCATTTAGGAGTCAAAGACCTGATGTCAGACTGAGGCCAGCAACACAATTAACTAGCTGGTGACAGATTCATCCATCCTCCCTGCCAGGCTATGCCAATCAAAGACAGCATGAGGCAACATTTAGTGAAATCAGTAAGAAAACTCATTCTTTGAGTAACCCATGTAAGAGGTTGATTGACACTTTCTGAATTTCGTTTGTAGAACACAACCACTCTTTACCCAATAGATTCCTACTGCAAGCTGTGAAATGAAGCTTTCGGTGCCAATCACAGAACAATGAGCCACTAACCACCAACTTCAGTCGAAAGAAATCAACACATCTGTTTGTGTGTCAAGCCACATTTCCAAAATAATTTACTATTGTAGACTAGGCTACAGATACTGTTTCTTTTGAAATATAAAATAACATGGCAACACAAATACAACACATCTTATTAGATTATGGCTCAAACTGTTTTGGTTTCAAAGTAATGTTTTCATAGGTCTAAGATCATAGTGGATGAAATATGGAAAACTTAAAAACTAATTTGGCACTTTAAATTTTCATTTGAAGTTTGTATTTGTCTCACCATTCTCTTATTTCACATATCTAGTAAGAAAATTTTTGTTTCAACAGTAATTATTGGAAAGCATTTTTAAGGCTGCTTTCATTATCACAAAAACATATGATGTAAAAATACCCTCTTGAAATCACAACCATTCTTTCTATAATGACCTACTACTCTTCCTTAACAACCCCAGGACTCATTTTCCTTTACACACACACACACACACACACACACACACACACAAATTTTGAAGAACAAACTATTTTTTAAACTTACATTAAAAATACAAAGAGAGAAATATACTGTACACTGTGTTATTCTTTCTGTTAGCATCAGGTTTTGTTTACAAAACTTAGGAGAAAAATAAAGAACAAAAGAGCAGTGAATTTGAATCCAACACTGCTAAGTGAACCTATCCATTCTGGCCTTGTTCTTTAAAGTCATTAAGTTCAAACAGCAAACTTCTATTATATATAAATGCAATATCTCTTAGTTTGATATAGAGACTTGAGTTATGAGACTGTAAACTAAGCTTTTTTAGAAACAAAAAGAAAGGAAAAGGGTTTTTGATGAATTGGGCAGTTTCTTAAAGAGCCACAATACATAATATTTTAAAATATATAGACCAAGAGAATCAGGTCTTTTATCAAATGTGAACTAAATATTAAAAGTATAAATAAAATTTTTAGTTAAAATATAAAGAGGTAATTAAAAAGAAAACATTTTACTTCAATAACTCTACAATTCTTCCTTCTGTTTGTACATCAAGAACCACTGACCTGACCTGATCGGGCAGTGTTGGCTGGCACACAGCTTTAATCCCAGCACTCTAGAGGCAGAGGCAGGGGGAGCTCTGCGTTTGAGTTTGAGGCCAGCCTAGTTCCAAGGCAGCCAGAGCTACACAGAGAAACTCTGTCTTTAAAAAAGAAAAAAATAAAAAAAACCCACTGACCTGAAGTTTTGCTACATGAAAGGGTATCTTTGCTCAACTGTAAAAAAAAATATTATTAAATGAAAAGGCCCTGAAACAGTACAGAATATGGAAACCTCCTCAGGATGATATCACAATGCACAAAGTCCTTTTAACCATCAAGATAGGTTTTAGTGCATTTCCTAAATTAACACACTAAAATGTCTCAAATTCCCAATAATAAAGAATGGGTGAGTTATAAAGGTTTAAATATCGAGATAATTTCCTTTAGTATGTTTTAATAATGACTTTAATAGTACCCTGAAGACAGATTTTTGAGATTGTGCCAAAACACCCACAGTTTATCAAAATACACCCATCTAACACAGCCAGCACCCTCAATCCCTGCACAGCTGTGTTTCTCTCATGCTCACTTTCTGTCTCCATCTCCCTTCATTCCTGGAAGAACTGACTACATCATGTACCCCAGTCCCCGGTCAACTACAAACTCTCATCTCTCTTCTTAGGCTTTCAAAACCTTTCTCACTTCAGCTCTAATGCTTGTCATCCACAAGGACTTTAGCCTATAGCATAAATTCTTGCTCTTGGGGGAGCATGCGAATAAAATAAACATGATTATCTGAAAATTGAACCAAATTTTCCCAAGGTGATTACCTGCAATACACACATTTCTATTTCTTCCTTTAAACCTCCACTTCCTAGTCATGGCTTATCTAACTTTGGCAATGCACATTTTTTTAAACAGTCTTTTAAATGTGGACTTTAATGGCATTCCTTTCTTTTTGAACTTTCTGGAAGGCATCCCTGCTGCTGTCATGGCAGTCCCAGAGAGAGAATGCAAAAAAGCATTAAGTAAATCTTGAAAGGTCAAGGTTTAGAAGACAATGGGGGGGTTTGGATGTATTTTGTTGTTGTTGTTCATTTATTTATTTTAGATAAGGTCACCTATAGCCTTGGTTGGCCTCAAACTACATATCCAAGGAAGGTCTGAACTCCTGATCTTCTACCTCCCAAGCGCTGTGATTACAAACATCTATCAGCATGCCAAGCCTTAATAAGGAATTTAACTTGCTTAATTACTAAGGTCCTAAAACTCTTATCCTTTGACAAATATTTAAAAAAATCAATCAAACAAACAAAAACATCAACCAAACAAGAGAAGTTAGAGATTCACTTAATTTTTCCGTAGTTGACACTGAGCAGTATGACTGATCTAGGAACTTAGGTTGAAAAATTAAAGAAAGTGTGGAATATATATGCATTAGAGTACTACTCAGCGGTAAAAAA
>LOJH01011673.1:0-26265 GCA_001685095.1 Ellobius talpinus
CACTGCTGACCCTAACCCCATCCACTTTGGCGGCGTCTTCTCTTCAGACCCCCAAGATCTTGCACCTTCCTTCTGGCCGCCAGCCCCTTCTCTGGAGAACTTGGCCTCTGCGCCCACTGCACCCCCTCTCCTGACCCTCAGCTCTTTTCTCCACAGTCCTGACTCCCGCGCTCCTTCCTCCGATCCCCTAACTCCTTCACTCAGGATACTGCGTATTCCTTTTCACCCTCTGAATCCTTGCACTTAGGATCTCGCCGAGCCCCCTTTCTTGGCTATCTTCCTTTATTTTAGATTCTGCTCCGTCTGGCGCTTGACCCTCCTGCCAAGTCTTTACTCTCTGGGTTGTGCCTCTCTGTCTCCTTCCCTTCATTCTCAGGTAACTTTTTGCCAGCTGCGGGGGGCGGGGGGACCCAGACTCAAGGTCTTCGTGTTCTTCCCGCCTCAGGTGACAGCTTTGCTGTGAGCTCTGCTTGGGCAAGGAAAGGCATCGAGGAGTGGATCGGGAGGCAGCGCTGTTCAGGAAGCGTCTCAGGACCCCGACAGCTGAGATTGGCAGGCACTGTTGGTCGAGGCACTCGGGTATGGCCCCCACTCTGTTCCACCCTTTCAGTTTTGGAGAGGGTCTGCGAACCGCCTCCCCCCACAACTTTCAGCATCCTCTTGGCACATTGTCTAGGTCCCCAGATCACTTCTCGGTGCATCCCACCAGCCCTACTTGTGCCCCATACTTTGGAGGATCCTTGTCGATCAATCTGGCACCCATCTCCCGCCCAGTTGGGCACAGAGAGTTGCTTGGGGAGGAAGTGCCAGGGAGGAGGTTATACAGGTCCAGTGGGTGGGGAAGCTGTGCTTTGTTTTTTGTGTGTATGTGTGTGGGGGGAGGCCTCCTCTGCTTTGCTTTTATGGCCAGCTTTTCCATAGGGAGGGGTTAGTACTAGAGGCAGGCAGGAGTGTCTGGGTAGAGGGCAGAGCTGTGCTGGCCCAGGATCTGTGGCCACCTCCAACTGTCTGTGGCATTCATCAGTGCCATCTGCCATCCCAGCGTAGAGTTTGGAGGCACTGAGACCTGGCTGTCCCCTTAGTGTGGCCCTTAGAGGCGGGAGGGGCGTAGGGTGGGGGATTTTGTATAGTGGTCTGGGTACACCCTCTTTCTACACCCAGGGCATCTTGAGGCTAGAGTTGTTCTGCAGGAGTAAGTGGGATGGGGGAGTGAGTGAGTCCAGCCCCTGTGTCTGGCCTGGGACTGGTGTTCACAGATGTCCTGTGAGCTCCAGAACTCTGCACAGGGCTCTCAGATGGTTTGCGTGGAACTCTTGCAAGCCGAGGATCAAAGGATGAATCAACTTTTTGATGTGACATTTTTTTTTAAACTTGGAGAGGGAACAGATCGAGCCTCAAGTCTGGTTGGTTCTTTGGTTTTGTTCTTTGGGTGAGGCTGGTGGAGTCTTTGTGCGTGTGTGTGTGTGTGTGTGTGTGTGTGTGTGTGTGTGTGTTTGGGTGGTGGCATCTGGCAGCATCATTGCAGGGAGATGGCGTGTGTGTGTGTGTGGTTGGGTGGTGGCACCTGGCAGCACCATTGCAGGGAGGTGGCATGCTTGCCACCATGTGTGTGTGCGTGTGTGTTCATGTGTGTGTATGTGGTGTGTTAAATTCCTCTCTCTACTGGGATAAGCTCCCTCTCTACTGTGTAGCTCAGGCTTTCTCTTCCCTGGCCCTCCAGTTTGCTGGCTGACTGGGACTGGGGCTGCTACCCTAGTAGAAAGGTCAGAACTGGGCCCAGGGGGTGGAGGCACTGCATTTAAAGCCTTTTAACAGAACCACAAACTTCTCCTTCCCCCACTGTTCCTAGTTTTTGATGTACTTATTTATCTAAGGACCAATGAAAACAATCCAATTTAGACATATGAGCAGATGCATTTGCAGCTCAATACAGGCCAACAGAGAGGATTTCCATTAATCAGGTTTTTTTTCAGCCTGTTTATTTTCATAAAGTATTCTTGCAGAATGACATTTATTTAGGCTCTGTTGCTCTCCTCTCTCTCTCTCCTCTCTCTTTTTTTCTCCCCTAAACTGCCAGGCAGCTTTTACTCCATGCTAGAGGGGAAACTTGAAATACAGCGAGGGCTTGCTTCAATTGACTTTTATCTTCAAAGCCATAACAAATGTTACCCGCATGTTTTTGGTGGGTCTCCTTGGCATCCAGGCTGGGAGGATGGGAGGGAGAGGGAAGAAGGAGAGGAAAACAAAAGTCTGTCGTTTTTAATTAAATAGTAGTGTTCCCAGCAAGAGGAATGCAAGCCAGTAAAAGTTGCCATTGGGGGAAATGAAGAAGGGGGAGGGGGGCCCCTGCTTAAGCCTGTGGCTTTGCTGAAGTCACGGAATTTCGTTGCCTGGTTTCTTCCCCCAGCTGAGGACAGCATGGGATGGATGGTGCTCGCCTTCCTGGCTCACCCCCCTCTCTGAAAAGGAGGGGTCATTAATATTTGTTCAAAGTCCTTTTGAAGATGTGAGGCATAGAGCCATCAGTGTGACATGTGTTGGATAGTTAAGAGGGTGGGCCCAGCCATCAAAGAGGTTGAGTGTGTGGGGGGAGGTCTCTGCTTCCTTGAGAGTGGATCTCAATAACAGATCTGGATGCCTGGGTTCCAACCTGTGGTGGTCACAGTAGTGGGGCCATGCATCAGCCCTAGAAAAGGAGCGGGCTGAACCAAAGTGTGGGGTCGCACTGGTGGTGGCCTGTGAAGCAATTCAGGTGGTCTTTGGGGGGAATGTCTTTAATCTTTATAGGTATCTATCTTTTTTAATCAGAGGGAAAATAACTAGGACATCAAACACATGATTTCATGGATGTTATCACTTAAGATGAATCAGAGTTGAAAAAAGGGAGGTGAGTTCAAAGCCAATGCAGGGAAAAATACAGGGTTCAAGTGGTCTTAGTTGGGAAGGTAAGAATGAATGCTGAAATGGCGGGGACAGTGAGGGTGCTGGGCAGGCCAGTGGTGAGTCCATTTCAGTTCTGTCGCTTCCCTGAGTCCCACTGGCATGGGAGGGGTGGCTGGCAGGTCCTTCTATGATATCATCAGGATGTCAATGGGTGTGGACTCCAGCAGCCTTCAGGCTTCCAGGGCTGGCAGCTTCCTATAGCCAGTACCAGGCCTATCTTGGTGAAGGCCTCTGTGTCCGCCTCTCTACTTGTCCTGCCACCAGAGTGGCTGGGGACACATTACTGACTTATCCAACTGACAACATTATTATTGCTGTGAAGTCTACTGTTGCCTGAGCGCCTGTATGTGCCAAGCACATTGCTTCTATTACCTTAATCTCCCCATAACCCTCTGGAGTTGCAGCCAGCTAGGGTAGACTAAATTGTTTCCCTTTCTAGAGTCAGTGTGTGTGAAGCCCAGCATTGCCTGATTCCCAGCAAGGGGCACAGACAGTTGCCACCATGTCCACATGAACTAGTTGCAGGGGAGGAAGAAGCAAGAGGAGCCCTACCTGCCCCATATCTGGGGCAGGATCCGGGTTGCACGCATAGCACTAGGGTGTGAGGGTAGCCACGCAAGCACTCGGCTCAGCCTACCCCCCAACATATCGAAGTGACTGAGGTCAGACTCTGCACCATAGCTCGTCACCTTGTGCAAGTCACTTTAACTCTGTATCTTGATAAGCACATCTGTAAAATGGGCCCAGTCATGTTCTCCTCCATGTCAGAATCGAGGTAGATAAATCTCGGAAAAGAGTAGAGCCCGGGCTGAGAGGGTGACATTTATGGAGGGGCCCTGATGTTTGTGCTCTTCTCCCTACACCCTTCCACTGTTGGCTCACCTGGTGAGACCCAGGTTAAGGTCTGGGCTTTTGCCTCTCTGGGGATGTTTGATGAGGTACAAGGGACTATAAACTCAAAGGAGAGAGGTGGTGAATGACAGGAAACATAAAAGCACTGTGAACGAAGGACAGTAGACGGAGCCAATGCATGCCTGAGACGCAGGTACTGAGCAGAATTAAAGGCTAAGGCACATTCATCTCCAAGAGACAGTAGAAACAAAACAGCAGGCAGTAAGAGACCACCCAGTGGAAATCCTAGGTGAGCAGTGGCTGGACGATGAAGCTCCCTAGGTAGACAGAGCAACTGAGTGGGCCCAGGCATGAGGGAGGACGACTTACCTCTGTCCATACTGTGAGCGTGGGCACACATGCATGTGTGGATGTGTGTAACCAGATTCAAAACAACCTTTACTCCGTGCACTATGATCCTTTTGTTCTTTTACAGCAAAACTGCTTGCAGAAATAGGTTGGGGGCTTGGGGGCAAGCCAGCCCCCCTGTAGATCAAAGGCGGCTGCCCGGCACTTTGGTAATTTGATTAGGGGGCACCTAGCACATTTTGATATTTAAGGAAGATTAGGAGGGTGCAGGCATGCTTCATGGGGCCCGGGTGGGGTTGGGTGATGAGATTGGGGGCCGATCCAGCTGCTGCCTGAATTCTGGATTCCAGGGGAATTACCCTTGAATGACACCAGTTGGCACAATTAAAAGGCCCCATGTCTTCACCATATGGAAAGTGTTAGGCCTTCTTACGTGGTTTCAAAGCAATGTGTTGGGAGGTGGACTTGACATTTGAGGTACAGCATAAATTAAATACTTGGTGTTTAAGAATTAAAAGATGATTTGCTTTGAGGCTGGTCGGGGTTTGAGGGTAGCAGCATTGTGCCTTCTTCATGCACAGGCTTCTTGGAGTGGTCTACGGGAGGGTCTCCGTAGCTGATGGCAGTCAGGCCCCGCTTCACAGCCCTGAAAACTACCTGCACCTGGGAGAGCCAGCAAGGAGTAGTCTGGAGGGCCTGAGCTGTCCCAGGTGCCAGACATCACTGCTGGTTGCTCCCGGTCTTGCCGAGTGGTGTCATCTGTGAGATGGGAATTCTTGGAGGCCCTTTAACTAGCACCTTTTCTCCCTTTCAAACTTCTTTAAGAAGGAGACTGGGTTTCCTCAAGCCAGGCCATATGTGCTGTCTGTTCCCTAGAAGCCAGGGGTACCTGTCTCCATTCACAATCTAGACAGCCTTGCCTGCGTGTGGTAGGAGTAGAACCAGGGGCTGCTACTTCCTTCCTTAGTGGGAAGAGGAGAGGAGATGGGCTGGTGAGCGTGTGCACCCCTGTTTGTTCCAGGAAGCTCACTTCCCCCATCAGTGACCACCTGTCTTCTTGGACACTTGATCAAAGTTGAACTGTCAGCATCAAAGAAGTCACTACAAAATGCAACTTCTTTCTTGAGGTACATAGCAGGCACTCACTGTGGATGAATACAGAAAGAAAGTTTGGCCACTGTTTTGGTCCTTGCTGCCTCCTTCCTCCAGCCAACTTCTCAGACCATCTTTCCCAGTCCACTGTTCTTAGTGGACTTGTAGGGAGCCAAGCCTTTCTTATAGGTGCTTAGTTGACTAATCACTATTGACAGTGTATTGTTAATATACAATAGTGTCACACATTGGGAAATGGTGGGGAGAGGCATGGGTAACTTCGCCCTTGGGTAACTTCAGAGTAATGAAGGAAGCAAAAGCCTCTGAGCGAGCAGGCGGAGGACTGCCGGGATGTGTCGGGGAAGGGATGGCCTCTAAGATGGGGTAGAGTGTGGCATGCTTGAACACCTGCCGGGATGTGTCGGGGAAGGGATGGCCTCTAAGATGGGGTAGAGTGTGGCATGCTTGAACACCTGTCCAGGGACAGGTATATGAGGCTACTACTTTTTCCTTGGAATTGATCTGTAGTTTGAGGATGGGACATTGCCCAGTGGTCAAATGGGTTGGTGGCCTCTGGAGCCAGGTCATAGGTGGACATCTGCGTAAAGGTCAGAAGCTTAGCTGTGTGGTTAGGGAACTGAGGGATGATATTGGCCGCTGAGAGACAGAGGTCAACTCAGGGGCTTTGGGGAAAGAAGCTGCTGACAGCCAACCCCAGAGTGAGTGCACCGTGCCATGAGCTACAGTGAGGCTGAGCTGTGGGAAGAGCTCCCCTGCCCAGGCTTTCCAGACTCAACAAAAGGCAAAGGGACCCTGGGATCAGGGATGGAGCCCATGAGGAGGCCTATAATGTTGAAGAGTCAAGTGCCCAGGGCTATGAACTCACACTCTGTACAAACTTTGGGGACTCTCTGGCTGCTTGTTGGACCCAGGCACTTCCTGTAGCTGCCTCCAGGCTCCCTCTTTCTGGTTCCCACATCCCTTCTGCAGCTCCTGTCTCTCACATTCTCCTCCTGTTTTCTTCCCCTTGTTTTCTCCCTTAGCCCTCTCTTCCTGAGAAAGGAAAGACTCCAGTTCCTCATAAACCAAATATCTGCCCTGTCTGAGAGAAGTGAGGCAGGAGCCCAGAACACCCTGTACGAAAGGCCAGAGAGAGCTGAAGGCTTCACTTGTTAGATCTGGAAGCTGGGCTTTGATGTCACCCTGCTCCGTTTATCCTGGGACGCTGCCTGCCTCCTTGTGGCCTCAGCCTCTCTGCTGGACAGGGGCAAGCTCTCAGGTTGGAGTAGAAGAGAGGCATGCCCACTCCATGAAGGGTAGCCCTCTCCAAAGGGTAGCCCAAGAGTCCAGCCAGGCCGCACCCTGCCAAGCCCAGGTGGGTGGGGAGCCTTTTCTAAACACGCACTTCCAGAGACATAAGTAATTCTTTGATAGATGCCTAGGCAAGCCAAGAGGGATGTTTATCCATGTGGGCACCAGCCACAAGGCTCAGGAGGAAAGCTGTAGGCCCCTCGGCTGAAGTCATCCTCAGCTTCAGCAGGGCATGTAGGAGCCCTGCCCAGCCAGTGTGACTCTGTCCGAGGGGCCTGGCCAGGGCCATGTTTGCTTAGTAGCCCTGAGGAATTAGTTTGGGCGACACTGTTCTGGCTTGCTGAGCCATATTGGCTGTGGCATGTGACCCTGTGTGCGGCTGATGGCTATTTGAGGGCCTCAGGGCAGGGTGGGCTTTGCTGGAGCATGACGTCAACGGAAAGGACTTTCCCTCTTTTGAACTTTGACTTCTCCTGCTGAGAAGTGAGATGATGTCATTCTAATTTAGTGTGTGTCCAATGCCTTCTGTCCCACTGTCCATGTATCTGTGGTGGATGTGGGATGCACATCTGCTCCACGCACTGACCATAAGCCATTTTCATGAGGCTTCCAGCCTGGGAGAAGGCAAATGAGGCCTGGAGCTCGTGTGGGTGGTTCTTCATTAAACACTGGCAGTTCCTTCTGCTTAGGCTGCTGTGGAAACTGAGGGACAGATTGGCCTTCCCTCAGAGAATGTTTCCTGAGTTCTGTTGAGCAAGAGTGAGGTGTTGTGTGTTGTTTCTTTTGGCTAACGTAACTTGCTTTGGCTCCTGGTTCTCTAATACTGAGTTAGTAATAATCGTTCAGTTTTATCAAATGTTGGTGTGTTGATAGGATGGATCACTTACTGGTGTGATGTACAATTTGGGTTTTTGGTGGTGTTCTGTGTAGGCAAGACTGGTCTGGAAATCACCATCCTCCTGCCTCAGCTTCTTGATTACTGAGATTACAGTGAACGCCACCACACCTGGCTGATGTATAATAATCCACATGACTAAATTCCCTAGTGTTCAACCTTTGTACTTCTGAAGTAAGTCCATTTATTGTGACGTACTATCAAGTGAGATGTCTATACGTGGGCCCTGCATCTATGGACTCAGCCAACTGAAAACGGAAAATATTTGAAAACAATGCATCCAAGCTGACGAGGCTTCGTTTCTTGTCGCCATCCTTTAAACACGACACCCTGATGACTGCATAGCCCTTTATTATATTAGGTCTGTTAGCTACTTTTCTGTTGCTCTGATATGATACCCTGACCAAGGCAACTTGTGACTCGGGCTTATGGTTTCAGAGGATTAGAGTCCATGGTGGCAGAGCAAGGGCATGGCAGCCGAATCAGCTGAGAGTTCCCACCGTGGTCCATAAGTAGGAGGCAGAGAGAACTAACTCAAAATGGCACGGGCATTTGAAATCTCAAAGCCTGCTCCCAGTGGTCCACCTCTTCCAACAAGGCCACACCTCCTAATCCTTCCCAAACAGCCCTACCAACTGGGGACCAAGCATTCAATCGCAGGAACCATTCTTGTTCAAACCATCAGTTAAGAATTATAAACAATATGAACTTGAGTAGATACCATGCATGTATCTACCATATATGTATAGTCCTTTGTTATAGAAGGGACGTGAGCACTGTAAATTTTGGTATTCATGGGTGAGGATAAGGGAGACAGGCGTGCTCTATACTGTTTCCTATAATACCAAAGGATACAACTGTATTTTTAAATGCAGTTGTACTTGCAATGCAGATGCTGTACTGAGAGCTTTTGAAAATGCAGCTTTGTTTTCTATGCTCTGGGTCTTTTGCTCCAGTGTTTCTAAGTTAGATTGGCTCATGCTTAGAAAATAGATGTTGAGCAGTGAGGATATTCAAGGAAGGTTAGGGGCAGCCTGGAGGCCCTGAGTCTAGAATAGGAACTACCGGGGTGTGAGCTAAGCACCAGAGGTAAGTTGGGATAGGAGCAGAGAAGGAATGTCAGAGTGGTTGCACCTTTGCTAAGTGACAGGCAGGAAGCCACAGAGCAGTGGACAGTTTGTTGGAGCTGTTGATGGAGGTCATGGCTGGCCTGGTCACCTTCTGTGTGTACTAGATTTAAAGCACGAGCCATCATACCCAGCCTTCTCTGTGTTATGGATAAGGTCTTTGTGCAGAGGGGGAACATGAGGGAGCCTGTGTGAGGTCATTGTGATGAAAGGAGTCTGTGATGTGTGCTGTGGAGGGGGAAGGATGTGAATCCCCACTGTAAAAATACTTTGAAGGTGAAGAGGAATCAAGTGGCAGAACATTTCACGGGCTCTGTGAGGATCCACAGGTCCACATGGGGATTGGTACAGCACTTGGTTTTCTGGGGGCCGTCCAGGGGACTCTTGAAGAGGCTGCAGGCAGGCAAGGGGCAGGAGAAACAGAATAAGATGCAAGGCGAGCAGGGGCTGTGGAGGCCCACAGTCTGGGTTCTGATTCTGCCTGCACGCTTTGTCCTTGAGACTTCAGGTTCTAAGCCAGGCCTCTGGGCCAACCAGTGAATGTGGTGGGGAACAGGTGCAGTGTAGATAGTTTAAATAAGAAGATTCCTGAGGTCCCAGAGTTGTGAGCAAGGATGGGAGAGACCTTCTGGCTGTTGAAACAAATGGGGTCTGGCACCCCCTGCTGCTAAGGCACAGGTAATGGGTGGTAAAGGTTGTAGGCATGGTGATTAACTAAGGTCAGAGTCATAGTATGGGGGTGGCAAAGGATGGGAAGAGCTATTTCACTTCCTCTCTACCTTCCAGGTCCTTCTCTTGGCTGAATTCAGAGGTCAGCAGGCAGGGGAGCCCTAGGGAGCTGGTGTCCAGGGGTTGGCTTCCCTAGGATGCCAAAGAGAAGGCAGGGAGTGTGTGAACATGCTGTAGCAGTAGAGGAAGCATCTCTGGGCCTCAGTTTTCACAATGGGGTCTGGGGCAGTAGTGTTGTGTGCCTCCTAGCAAGGTTGGGAAGAATCCCATTGTATACGGGTCTCTTTAACGGCAGGGGTCGGACTAAAAGTGTGATTAGAGGAGGAAGCGCATGGAGGGGGCTTTGTGGAATGCTGATACTAAGCTCTCAGGGACCCACGGAGCCGGAGCCGGAGAAATCACAGGAGTAGGTCACCCAGCAGGCTGGGTAGAAGGCCTTGGTGATTGAATGAACACACACCCTGCCTCAAGAGGGCAGTGCCACTTAGGGCCAGCCAACACTTAGCCTCTGGGGAACTCGGTCCTGAGGTTGTCATCTGGTGGTTTAGAGAACTTAGTATCTGGATTTTCATGCAGAACCTTCTGAATTTAAAACATTGTGGGCATGGTGGCACACATTTGTGATGCCAGCACCCAGGAGGCTGTGGCAGAGAGAATTGTAAGCTTGAGGTCATCTTGGTTACATATGAGAGCTTGTTTCTAAAAAGCCAGTCAACTAGAGAAAATTTTTGGGAACCCTTCCTGTGGATGAGCAGGTAGCTGGACTTGGCCTATGTACCGTGCTTGTGATGACTTTTGAATAGGCCCTGTGGGCATAGGGAGTAGATGATAAGACGTTGCACAGTCTGGATGAGCTTGGAGTTGAGCTCATTGCTTGCATCCCCTGTGAGATCTTTGTACCTACACCCTGAAGACACTTTCATCATGTGGACAAGGGACCCACTCCTAAGCTGAAACTGCTGGCCTGACAGGAAAAGCTGGGTTTGGATGTAAATGGGACAGAGCAGGTAACCCTCTCAGCTGTGAAGCCATGGCTTGTTTCTGTGGCAGGGCAGCGGGATGGCAGACAGCGAGTGCAGTAGAGATGTGGATTGGCTGTTGTTGCTGAGCACCAGCAATGGCTCATCTCAGCTCCTCCATCTTCACATCTGTGGGCTGTCTAAAGAAGTGTTCCCACCACATGGAGTTCTCCGAGGGTGAAATAAGTTCATGTCAGCAAGTAGAAAGTGGAGCAGATACCCCTCCTCTCAAAGCTTTCTAGAATGTTCGCTCATGATCAAACAGATACATGCCAAGAGCGTGGGTATTGGAGTGTGCTGCATAACAGGAAAGGAAAGTGGGGGGCTAATTCTTCAGGTTAGGGAGTGTTACTGAAGCTACAGAGCTCCAAGGAATAAGTAGGAGGCGGCCAGGCGATGGATGAGGGCTTGGTGCAAGCCTTCCTTCCAGGCACGGGTGCGGGGAGTTGGGAGGGTGTCGCACAAAGGCCTTAGCCTCCTCCTCAAGTCTGATTCTGGTCTCCTAGATGTTAGGTCAGGAGTGTGAACCTGCAGGGGGTAGGCCATGTCTGCCAGAGTGGGTGGTGATGATGTGTGCCACGTCCTGTGGGACAATCAGGCTTCTGCTGCAGACATTCCTGACTCCAGCATCTGCCTGTTCCGGCCATGTGGAAGATCAGGGGGAAGACTCTCACTGCAGCAGCCCTCCTGACTCCACTTTCTGAGACTGTGTGAGCATCCACTCTTAACTGTGGAGTTGGGTTAGTCTGCTCGCAGGCTAACTTCAGAAGGTTAGGCAGGGTGCCTCATTCAGAGGCCTGTCTCATAGGGTGCCCCAACAAGTGGATTTGAGGTGTTGGTTAGGGTCCATACCTGTGTCCCACACCTGTCCTCCATAGGGTGTCTTGTTACAGGGCTGTTTTTGACCTTGAATTTTTGTTGATTTGTCCTCTTTCTCCCTGTGGTTTAGACAGTCACAAGGGTGAAAAGAGGACTAAAGGAAACTTGGGTTGCCTGGGAGCACAGTTGCCTTGTCTAGGGGTGCTGGGGCCGGCTTCTTGTACCCTGTCTGTGGTCATGTGTGTCTGGGGTAGTCCTGACGATGCCTCTTCTGATTTTTCGTGGCTGCTGCCCAAGTGCACAGCCTCATGGTCGGCTCAGGTGCCCACCAAGAGGAGGTGGTTGCAGCTTAACTTCTGCCTACAGAGCTGAGGATGTCAGGCCTTGGGCCATGCCATCTTGTCCCCACTGCTTAGTTCTGTAGCACCCTGATGAGGTTGGTACTGCTATGTCTCTTGTATTAGTCACTTTTCTGGTCGCTGTGACAGAATGCTAGAGGAGACTAACAAGGGAGGAAGGTTTATTTCACTTGCAGTTTCAGAGGGTGCAAGCCCTCAGGGCTGGAGGCTGAGGGGCAGAGTAGCTCATGTTGGACAGGAAGCAGAGACAAGATATCCCCAAACACCTTCCCTTCAGGACCTAGTCCCTTCTTAAGGTTTCAGTGCCTTCCCAAGATAGAGCTACTTCCTAGGGACTGAGACTGTAGAACTTGAGCCACTGGGGACAACATCTCATATTTGAACAGTTGTATTCGCTCTTCAGCTAGTGCCGTTGTTCTCAACCTGTGGGTCACGACCCTCTTGGTGGGAGTCGTATGTCGGACATCTTGCATATCAGATATTTACAGTACAATTCATAACAGTAGCAATGAAGTAAATTTATGCTTGGGGGTCACCACAACATGAGGAACTGTGTTAAAGGGTCACAGCACTGATCTACTGGAAAGACTGAAGCTGAAAGAGCTGGGCCATCTTGCTGATTGCTTCTGCTCACCTGTCAGGAAAGTAGGACCTCATTGGAGCAAAATTCAGGATCAGGCTGGTAAACTGTAGAGTTGTCTTAGAGACGTGTCGGTGGTTCAAAGTTGTGTTACAACTCCATTCCTGAAATCAACTGGTGGCCAGAAAATGAAATAGAAAATTATAAAAATAAAAAACATACCACTTATAGTAAGACTGCTGTTGTGTGTTACTTTTTGTATTGGTTTAGATAAGTATATTTATGCCCATGCTCATATATAATAAGCCTGTTATAATGTAATTCTTACTATAGATCGTAACCTAAGTGTTTGAAAAACACTGATGTTTGGTCATTGCTCTAGATTCTAAACGTGAATACCTAGGTTCAGGCCCCAGCTCAGCTCTTACAAACTGTGTGCTTCCAGTTTCTTTCTTGTCTTCAGAGCCTTTGATTAGATGGGTTCTTTTTTGCCCGAGCTCCTCAGGATTGAGTGAGAGCCTTCATGCTGACCTACTCCCTTTTCACTGGAGATGAAGACAATGAGGGATCCTATGGCCTTGTGTTTGAGAGGTCACCATCTGAGCCTGAAGACATGTCTGCCCAGGGGAAGCCAGCCTCCTGTTGCTTAGCAGCCTCAGGTATCCATTGGCAATTATTTGACTTCCCTGAGAGTGCCCTGCCAGGGTCCTTAAGCTCAGGCCTAGAGCTGATGCTCTACCTCAGATTTAAGGGAAGGGACCATGGGGACCTAAATACTGTAAATGAGATCTCTGTCAGGGTGCATTGTGGTCTACCATAGAAGAGTGTGTTGAGAGGGGAAGCTGCTGATAGCCAACTTTTTAAAGAAGCTTGTGTGTGGAGGGCAGTGTCCATGAGCTGGGGGGCGGTGTCTGTGAGGTGTAGTGGGGGGCAGTGTTTGTGGGGCACTGTCTGTGAGATGTAGGGGGGTCAGTATCTGAGGTGCAGTGGAGTACTCTCTGTGAGGTGCAGTGGGGTACTCTCTGAAGTGCAGTGGGGTACTCTTTGAGGTGCAGTGGAGTACTCTGAGTTGCAGTGGGGTACTTACTCTCTGAGGTGCGGTGGGGATACTCTCTGAAGTGCAGTGGGGGTACTCTGTGAGGTGCAGTGGAGGGGTACTTTATGTGAGGTGCAGTGGGAGGTACTCTGAGGTGTAGTGGGGGTACTGTCCATGAGGTGCAGTGGGGGTACTCTCTGTGAGGTTCAGTGGAGGGTACTCTCTGTGAGGTGTAGTGGGGGTACTCCCTGTGAGGTGCAATGGGGGTACTCTGTGAGGTGTAGTGGGGGTACTCTCTGTGAGGTGTAGTGGGGGTACTCTGTGAGGTGTAGTGGGGGTACTCTGAGGTGCAGTGGAGGGTACTCTCTGTGAGGTGCAATGGGGGTACTCTATGAGGTATAGTGGGGGTACTCTCTGTGAGGTGTAGTGGGGTACTCTCTGTGAGGTGCAGTGGAGGGGTACTCTGAGGTGTAGTGGGGGTACTCTGAGGTGTAGTGGGAGTACTCTCTGTGAGGTGCAGTGGAGGGTACTCTCTGTGAGGTGTAGTAGGGGGTACTGTCCATGAGGTGCAGTGGGGGTACTCTCTGTGAAGTATAGTGGGGGTACTCTCTGAGGTGCAGTGAGGGGTACTCTCTGTGAGGTGTAGTGGGGTACTCTCTGTGAGGTGCAGTGGGGGTACTCTCTCTGAGGTGTAGTGGGGGTACTTTCTGTGAGGTGTAGTGGGGTACTCTCTGTGAGGTGCAGTGGAGGGCAGTGTCTGTGAGGTATAGGTGTGGTGGAATTGTTAGAGTTGTTATCACAGTCGAGTTTTACAGGTTCTGACTTGGAGCAGAGATATCAAAGGCAGTACCCCAGAGGGTTATGACAGAACTGAAGGTGTACCTGAACCAGAAATGTGCATGGGATGAGAAAAACTGGTAACCACTCACAGGTCCATCATCAGGTTGGTTCATGGTGGCCATTCACTGATTCTGCCCCAGGTAGAAGCAGAGTGAGGCCTTGTGGAGAAGGGTCTGGGCATTGACAGGTTTTGGTGTCAGTGGCAGGGGAGTCCTATGGCTAGTCTCCATATCTGGGGGCAGCTATGCACAAATGTCTGCCCAGGCCTGTTTCTGAGTGTATTTAGATATATAGAGAAAGATCTGGAAGGCTCCACCAGCACACTCAGGGGCAGAGAATTTTACGTTCACATTATCCCCTTCTTTACTTGATGTTTTAGGTGAATGGGGTTGTAGGGCTTATACTTTTCCGAAAGCTCTACGTTAAAGAAGGGGAGGGGAGGGGAGGAAGTGGCCCCTGGGGACACTGTTCTGGGAGGGTCAGGGAGATGGCAGAAGGGGCTAAGGTTAGGATGGCTCACTTGCTTCTGAGCATCCTGGGTGCTGACTAAAGTACAGTCCAGCTGCTGTGGCACACATATGTGCACTTGGGAGACTGAGGCAGGAGGAGCGTGAGTTCAGAGCTAGCCTGGGCAAGACCAAATGAGGAGAGAGGCCGCCCTGAGTGTAGGGGACCCACTGGGTGGTCCTATGGGTCTCTGTGTCAGGCTCTCCATTGATGGGTCTGTCTTCCTCTCCCTGCTCCTGTGGCAGCCTCTTCAGTTTTGATACTTGGCTACTCTGAAGGGCAGCCAGGTCTCTGAACTGGAGATAAAGGGAATGTTAAAAGGGCGAGTAGGCAGTGTCATTTATTCTGATGGCTTTCCTTGTGCTTAGCGTGCTCTAGGTTACGTATGCTGTGTATCGTGTGTATCGTCCAGCTCCTGAGCTCTAATAAGATGTGCTTGATTTGAGAGAACTGACATGCAAATTTATAGAGCTCCCAGAAACTAATGCTGCTGCCTGCATTGCTCAGCTCTGATCTGAGGGGCAAGACCTACACTGTGGTGCATCTGGCTGAACTTCACCTTGCATCTCCCTGCCCCGTCTCCCTCTCCTTCCCCCCGCCCCTCTCTCTGTAAGATATATTCGCAGCAGAAGGTGGTGGAAGGAACATTCTCTGCACCATCGAAAGGGAGCCCTGCTCCACTCTTCTGTGGACAATCACAAACATGAGAGGCACGGGTGTGCTGTAGCAGTAGAAGCCAGCCTCATTGGCCACTGACAGCCATCATCATGATTTTCAGTGATCCTGGGCTTCTTTCTAGAAGGGTAGAAGGGAACACTGTGCCTTACATACAAACACCTAACTCTGGAGCTCCTGCTTGCTGCTTCATGTGCAGCTCTGAAGTGAGGCTTCTTCCAAGTGTGGACTAGGTGGGCACCTGGCACAGATTTTGCTGTGGGGTGCTAGATGACAAGTCCCTGTCTGGGCTGGAGCAGCAGCCCCTAACTGGGCGGGCATTTACCGAAGGTTAGCCGGAGACTTTCAGATTCCCAAAGCCTTGCTCACAGTGATATTGCTCACTGTTAATTGGCCAGGATTATTTGCATGAGGAAACTGAGCTCATACTTCAGATTCCATGGGCAGTTCTCTGGGGGCTGGGCACTGTGTGGCAGGTGGTGGATACTCAAGAACTTCTGGGGCTTGGAGGATCCCAGTAGCTGGGAGAGGAGGTCAGATGTGCAGGTGGCTAGGACTCAGGCTCTGTGCCCTTCAGTGTCAGCTGCTGCTCTGGGTCTTTGTAGAGAGCTTTTGCTTGCTTCTCCCTTGTGCTGTGAACAGAGCCTCACCATTCGCCTAAACGATGTCTGTGGCTAAAGAAAATATAAATAAAAAATAAGGAGAAAGAGGAGGCAAACTCCCAGAAAGTGGCTCATCTTGAGTTCAGATCGCCCACCCCGGTGAAGGGTGGCAGCGTCTATCTCTGCCTACTTTGGGTTGTCTTCATTTTTAGATTGTCTTCCTCTGGTCAGTGCGAGTTTCCTTCCCCAGCAGTTCAAGCTTCTATCTTCAGCTGAAAGATCTAGGAAATTTGAGGCTAGGATTCCACTTTTTTGACCTGGGCCATCTACTTTCCTGCAGAGTTGAGTCATCCCAACCCTTTGTCTCAGCTGAGCCCCTAGGGTGTGTCCATAAGAGAAGTCACCCATGGGAAGGGCTGCACATACTGATGGATGGGTAGAAGCCTCATCAAGCAAAGAAATGGCTAGCAGCTGGGGTGAGGGCTATCAGGTAAAGTCGCTGAGCTTTGAGAAGAAATATGGCTGGCCATTGGGTTTCAGAAAAGCCTGAGTGGTTTGCCATTTCCTCTGCACAGCCCACAGGAGCCTCCTTTCCCAGCTCCCTGCCTCTGCATGGGGTTCCCAGGGAGTTCCTCCCACCCTGAGTACTAATAGCAGCACTCTGAAGTCCATGTGTCCTCCCCCTTGGATATGTGCTCTTCGTCTTTAATGCCAGTGTAGCCAGAGTTCTCAGGTCAGAAACTCCGCCTTGGTTTCCACGGGATAGAAAAGGCCAAGGATGCATCTTAGTGGTGGAGGGCTTGCCTCGCATGTGCTAGTCCTGGATTTGATTCCCAGCACTGCAAATAACACACCCGAGCAAGAAATGATTTTAATCATGACATTTTCATATATGCATTTACAATTTTTTGAGCCAGGTGTGGTAACACATGCCTTTAATCCCCGTACTTGGGAAGCCAAGGAAGGCGGATTTATGAGTTGGAGGCCATTCTGGTCCACATAGCAAGTTCCAGATCAGCCAAGGCTACATAGTGAGACCCTGTCTAAATAAATAAATAGAAAATAAAATATTAATAATAAAATACTGCTTTGATTATTCCCTTCATTACCCTTTCTGGACACCCCTCCCCCCATTATGTCATTTAACTCTTGCCTCCCTGTGTGTGGATCTGCCAGTTCAAGGGGATGCAGAGCTTCGGGTGTATGCAACTTTGGGCTGGGGTTTACACTGTTTCTTTTGGGTAGTGGGGGCAGCTTCCATTTTGTTTCTAGGATTTAGTTAGGTAATATCTCTGTCCACATATACTGGAAAATTTCCAGTAAGCTCACCTCTGGGTCTGAAACAACACTTGCTAGGGTCTCGACTAGTGTGTGATAGGTGCAGAGGCTGAGAGGGACCTGTCGTCTGGGCTCTGTTTCTCTAGCGTGTATCTTCCACATTGTGCTCCATGCCTTACCTAGTGTCTTGGCGTGAGTTAGGTTAACCGCTTTTACACTGACCTAAGAACCCCTAACTTATTTTATAAGGTTCACCACCTCCATGACAAAGGCCAGGCCACAGAGGGCAACTCGCCTGTGTATCATGGCCACCTCAGGGGTTCTCTGCTTTCCAGAATCCTTCCAGGCTCCTGAGCCCAGCCATGGTACTGCTGCCCACTTGGCTGCCCTCTGTACTAGGGTGGTGGGTATTGTTCCAGTAGAAATGTGAACTGGTGTTTTGCTTTGGGTGTATTAAGACACAAAGTCCCTGTGGTTAACAGCAAATTAATCACCGTGCCCAGGAGGACTGCCTGGGGTAGACATGACTTCATGAGCTTGTCATAACGTCTGCCTTGGCCATATTTCATTCTCCAAGGTTTCTGACTTTCAGAAAAGGAGCTGCAGATAGAGTTACCAAGTTTTACAGAAATATTTGTACTGGGCAGAGGATTGCTTTATGGTGAGAGCCAGTTATTTCAGGAGACGAGCAAAGAGCCCTTTATTCTCACGTTCTGTGGGAGGAAAATATTATGTTGGAGAGCTTGCTTCTTGGATGGGCCACTTGGGAGGGGGCAGGCTGCATTTCTAGAGTGGGAGTGGGTGCCAGGAGATGGCATGGGTTGTGGAGGGAGAGGGAGGGTGAGCATGCACCCGTGTTCTCTTCTTCCTTCTGTGGGTTTAGGGCTATGCAACGTAAGGGTATTGCGCAGGGATGAGATAGGCAGAGCTGGCAGATGGAACCAGAAACCTGGGGAGGGTATAGCAGCAGGGAGGCCCCAGATTGAGATCTGGAGGCCTGGTCAGAGCTGGTGCTGCCTTTGTTGGCCATGGACTCTGACTTATCTGTCATCTGAAGACAGCAGCAGTACCTGCCTTGTGGTGTGTCCTCAGGGCTGAGTGTGGCCATCCTTGTGAGTTGCTTTCTTCTTTATTCCACCCATGATGCTGAGGCAGGTTGGGGGGCAGGGGCTGACTTCAACTACCCACACTACTGAGCCAACTCCTCTTTTCATTGCCAGAGCCCAAGCAGTGGGAGATTTGAACTCTGGGCTAGCCACCCTTTGGATGTGGAGGCTCATAGTCCTCATTCTGTTGCTCAAGCTACAGTTAGTGTCCTGGTTCCCAGAAGGGGGTTTTCTCTTTCAGAAATTTGGGGGAAGATCAGCCTGCCATGTACTCAGGATGGCTTTAAGCCCGTGTATGAAGATTGCTTGCTTCCCTTCTGATGCGGAAGAGGGGTGCCTGCCAAGAGTTTTGTTTGTGTCTGGAGCAGCCTTGTGCCTGATAAGGACACGGCATCTTTGCTTCCTCCTTGCCCTGGACCATAATGCCTTTCAAGTTGGGCGGTGGGGAGGCTTGATTTCTTTCCTTCTCCTCCCCACCTCCTCCTCATTAGTTAGAATATGAGGGAGAGTTTATCTGCTTTTCCAGGTGATCTGTGTCTTCAGCTCTGGAATCACATCCAAGTTTACAGAATGGAGTCTGTGCCCAGAGCTTTCTGGTAAATATTTTGGGAAGTTGGATTCAACTGGCATCATGGCTGAGGAGTGGGCAGTGGGTGCTGTTCAGGATGAGGTGGTTGAATTTGGACCATTCTCACAGTGTAGGTGCATAGGCATCTGTCTCGGCTCCACCTTGCCTGCTTCTGCCTGGCTCCAAGAGCCCTGTACTGTACAGGATACGCCTGGTCCATGTTTTCTGAGCCCTGCCTTATCCTGGGACCTGCTTCCTTCTTCCTTCCCAGGCCACTGGCATGCCATGTTCCTCCCCCTTCTGGAAGCTTTCCGTCAGCTGCCCTCTCCACTCCAGTGAGCTTTCTTAATGCTCTGCTCATGTGTTCTTGGGTTGTCCAAGTCAAAGGGATATGTGTGAGATGCATGCCCTCCCAGCCCTCAGTTTCCCCATCAGGAAAACGAAGAGTCATCAGAACTCATCTCTTAATAGTGAAGATAAAAAAGAAAAGGGAAGTGGGGAACCTCAGGGCCTGGGGATCAGTAGCTTTTAGTAAATACAGCCTTCCTGTGGCATTGGTCCCTGGGCGTCTCCTCAAGTCATTTATGCAAAATGACAAAATGTACATGTAACCCTCCTATTCTTTAGCCAGCCCTGATGGTTTGTTATACTCAAGACAAAGGAAATGCCTGAAGCAGTTGTTGCACTGTGTTTAGGGAATAATGATAAAAAGCAGTGTGTACATGCTCTCTGGGAAGCAGTTTCCCCAGCGTCTTCCTGGGTTGGTCTCTGGCTGCATTTCAGTTTCTCTCTTCCCTGCAGAGTGACGCTGTGCATTGCAGAGATGCCCTGCATTCCCTGCATCCCCCAAGATGCTCCTCACGTCTCTCCCACGGCGGGAGCTATGGACTAGAGTAGGAGATGCCAGTTGGGGTTGATGGAGACTCTGTTCTAGGCTCTTGGGTGGCAAAGGTCCCTTAGAATTTGTCTATAGAGAGTTCTGGGGTAGATACACAGCCTAGCTTCAGTAGAGTGGCTGGAACCTGTGGGCCCTGCTCACCACGAAGGCCTCCTCTGTTTCCTAGGGGCTGACAGGCATGGAGATATGACTGGCATGGGGTGCAGAGGCACAGGGTGTCCCAAGGCTTTTATGTGAGAAAGGAAAGATGAGAATTCCTGGTAACAATTTTAAAAAGATTGACTTTTACTGTTTTTAATTGTGTGTGTATTCATATGAAGGCAGATGTTCCTGGAGACCCAGTGGCTTCAGAGGATGCTGGGAACTGAACTCAGGTCCTCTGCAAGAGTTGTATGCTATGTGTCCTTAACTACTGAGCCTTTTCTCTAGCCCCTCTCCTGTAGTAACATTTTTTTAAAAAATCATTTTTTTTCTATAGAGTGACACTTTTAAAATGCAAATATCTGGATACATTGGCTTTAATAACATCACGATTAATTTCACTTAAAAAATGTAGCTTCTAGGGATTTGAACTTACATCCCCTGTGTTCTATGGACAGGACTGCTCTCTACTGTAAATGACTCTCCAAGGGGCAGTGGAGGTTGGTTCTTTAAAAATCTTACTCTCTTAAACTGTACGACATGGCTCTATATGCCTTCCGTAAACAGATAGGATATTGTCTGCCGCATTGACGTTTTTTGTTGGGGGCGAGGAGCTGAATGGTCCTTGCATGGGGGAGGGTGGGCAGGGAAAAGCACTGCTCACCACTGTGCCAGCCACCAGCCTATGTTCCCTGGAGAGGGCTCCTCTCTGCCTGTCTGCGATCCAGCCAGGCCATGTTTATAGTCCAGAAAGGCATCCAGTCTTCTGTCTCTTGGATCTCTCCATTGACTTGAGTGAAGAGATCCAACAGGGGCTGCTGCCGTCCTGCCCCTCCCCTGCAGCTCTGCCCCAGCCATGCTGGTTCCACCTGTGCACCTGTGCACATGCTCCTGTCTTCTTGAGATGCCTCCTGATTTACTTGCCCTGGCCTTTTCCTAATCATCCTGGGGTTTAGCAAGAGCAGCATCCCCCAAAGCCCGAGAGAAGTTCTTCCTCGCTAGATCCTTACCACACCTGTTCCTCTGCTTCTGTGTGATCGTCATCACTGGCCACGGGTGGCTTCTCCATGTGAACTGTCCTTCAGGTGAGCTCAGATACTGCTCACCTGAAGGACGGTCCACTGTGGTCCACTGTGGTGCTGACAGGTTATTGCCACAAGGGGCAGGAGAATGCTGGGTGTGTAACAGGCATGGCTTTGAACTTAGGGAATGAACTTGCTTTGTTGTATTAGGTAAGCTCCATTCCCTCTCTGTGTTCCTGACTGTGAAATATGATGGAAGTAGATTTTGATATTTCTGTGGAATGCTTCTGGGGCTGGCTGTAACTGAATGGGGAATTGTTTCCCACACCCCATCTTTTATGTTCTAGCTGAGTAGGAGATGGGTGTCAAGGATCAGTTGGTTGATCTAGGAGAATGGAGACATTTGGAGGGCACCAATGAGCCCACCCTCAAGAAAGCCCCTGGCTTTTCACTGACGTGGATGAATTAGAACCATGCTTTGATAACTTGGATGTATTAGAACCATGCTATGATACTGGGGAAGAAGTGGGAAAGATGCTGACCTGCCCACACGGAATAAGCAGAGAGGACTCTACACTTGCATGTATTTAAACCCAGAGCTTGCTGCCTACTAATAGTGCAAGCTTAGGCAGCTTTACTGTCTTGAGGTCTCAGTTTTCCATTTGTGAAATGGGGCTGTCAGTGGACCTCTTACTGTGGACAGTGGTATGTAAAGTTACTCAGATGGTCATGTAACCCCAGGTGCTCAGCAATGTGCCTTTGCCCTATAAACTGCATTGTTGGCTTAGAAAGATTGATTCTGATCCATGGCATTATTCTGTGCTTTGTAGGATCACACCAGAACTCTGCTGGTCTCTGCCCCAAGCCCTCCTTGACAGCTCCACATGGATCCAAGCAGGGTTAAGGGCCATCCTGAGGGCTTTACAGATGGGCAGTGTCCTGGGCATTCATGGTGGAGTTCAGTTCATGGTAGCTGGAGGGTGTGGAGGAGACTACTCACATCAGCATAGACGAGGAAGGAATAGTCAGGAACCAGAATGGTGTGATCTGTGAAGGCCTGGCCCAGTGACCTACTTTCTCCATCCAGGCCCCACTCCTAAAGCTTCCACAGCCTCTTCTAAAGTGCTCCCAGCTGAGGAACAACTGTTTGAAACATGAGATGTAGGGGAACACTTTGACACCCCTCCTGGAGGCTCAAGGAAGGAGGAAGCAATGGTCCAGGGCCCTTCCTATCCTCTGCTGCTCTGTGGGGGTTCACAGGAAAGGGGGACCATCCAAAGGAACAGCAGGGCACTGTTGCCACCAGGCGGGGTAGGGTGAGCGGACACAAACAAGGGCTATATGTGCTGTATGTCTGGAGAGGTCCTGGGAGACAGCCTTAAAACATAGAGACACACAGTGCACAGACACATGTATACAAAGTGTGTGTATGGCTGGGAGATGGCTGGGTCAGTACTGTGCTTTCTAAGCCAGCATGAAGACCCGCATTTGAATCCTTAGCGTCCATGTAAAACAAAAGGCTAGAGAGACCCCAGGAGTCTTGCTGAATTGCTGAGGTGTGTCTAAAAATAAAATGGGGAGCAATAGAGGAAGAGACTGGAACTCAGGCCTGCACATGCATGTGTACACATGTGTACACGTGTGTACCATCCCCATAACAAGCATTCACATAACACACGAACAGAGAAACAAAAGGCATTTATGTACACATACCCTTTATTTTGTGTACACATTTATTACACAAAAACCGTGTTTTTTCACGCTGTTCTGAAGTAGGCATTCTCACCCTCACTCTGCTCTCTATGGCAGATGGCCTCCTTCCCAGTCACACAGGGAGTCAGTGATAGCCCCTGGTCAGGTGTGAACCCTGGGCTGCCAGTGCCCATTCTGTCTCACTGCTGCGACGTGGGGGTCGTCATTTCCTCAGCTGGCAAGTGGGTAGACTTGCCCAGCCTGGGTGGACAGCACCTGGAGATAAACGTGGAGGATAGGAAAGCCGTGTGAGCCACCTGCAAGTCGCGGCTTGGCCAGAAGTGTCCTGGTTTAGGTTGATTGACTTCACTGGGCCTCCCTAGCTGGGTACTCACAGCCTTCCTTCCCCAGAGACTACATTTAGGAATCCTTGGGGCCTGGCAGACCTTGTCTTGTTTTTAGAGAGGCTCCATTTTGTTTCTGCCGCTACTGCTGCTGCTGCTGTTGGTGGTGGTGGTAGTGGTCATCACAGCTCAGTGATAGCCTGGTCTCTGCTCTCCAGAACTGGCCTTAGTTGATCTTGTCAGAGCTAATTAGGAGCTGGCCTTGCAGGCCTGGCCTTTCCTGGATGGGAGGAGCTTGAAGAGATGTGCCAGGAGCCCCCCACATCTCTGCCTCCTTGCTCCTCAGCAGAGGCCCTTGGAGGGAGGCTCTAGGGTTTTCTTTGGCACTCAGTGAGCAAATGGCTCCATCTCCCTTTTCTTCTTAGCCCTGTAAAAATAAAAAGTTAAAAGACCTAAAGTTTGAACTGTAAAACCAAATACATGAAACCAAGCTGTTTCCATGTGGGAGCCATGGACTACGAACACCCAAGTTTGAAACTTCCTCTCCTCTGGATTTATAGAGGCCTCGGAAACTTTTCCCTTTTTCCTTTAAACATCAGATCGGCTCAGGGTGCACTTGAAAAGTGTAACCCGGCGTGTCTCACAGCTTGATTTAATGCAGCTGGGTACTGTGAGGACTTCTGAGGGCCGTGATTCAGAGGCTGCAAAGCTGCTCCATCACTCAGTGAGTGGTGTGTGTGTATTCCTTAGCCAGGCTGTTCCACCACTCAGTAAGTGGGGTGTGTGTTTGTATTCCTTAGCCAGGCTGTTCTACCACTCAGTAAGTGGTGTGTGTGTGTGTGTGTGTGTGTTCCTTAGCCAAGAAACGTATTCTGAGATGTATTAGACTCTCACTGCCTCCCTGCTAGTAACCCAGATTCAGGCTCTGCTGCTTAGAGATGAGGAGATGGGTTTTCCTGAAGGAGACCTGTCCACATCAAAACATTCATGTGCTTATGGGCCAGAACCAGTTGCTCCAGAGTGGCCCTGGCCCATACCTGCTGTGGGACATCAGCAGGAGGTGGTCGAGGTGAAGACAGGAAGCAGGGTGAGGCTACTGGCCAGTGAGCCCCAGGAATCCACCTGTCTGTGCTTCACTAGAACCAGGATTGCATGCCTGTGCCACAGTGCTAACTTTTCACTTGGCTGCTTGGGGTTGAATTTTGGTCCTTATGCTCATGCAGCAAAGGCTTTACAACTGAGCTGTCTCCGCTGCTCCTGGAAGTCACTTTTGATCAAGGCAGACAGAACTGAGCCCTGGGGTTTGGGAAGGCTGCATGGAGGAGGTGGGGGCTAATTTTATCTAGCAGATTTTTCTTTTGCTGCTTTTTGCCTTGAACTTGTCTCTCCTACTGAGGACTTGTCTCTTCACTTGTGATATGTTTCCTTTTGCTCCTGGTTTAGATGAACCAACTAGCACAAATTAACTTTGGCACTACATTGGCCCAGTATATTAGGGTTTTATCATGCACCAGCATTAAGCAAGTGTGTGGATTGGAAGGTAGCTTTTGGCCTCAAAGTGATTTGGCCCAGGTGACTTCCATTTTGTGGCTCATTCTGCTTGCTTTTATCTGCCTATGTTCTCCCATCTGCTAGGATTCCTGGCTGCCGGGTGCAGGTCCCACTTCTACCCAGGTTCCCTTAGTAGGAATTAATCCCAGCCTCACTTTGATCCAAGAGCTGCTGGGAGATGATGGCCCATCCGAGCTGTCATCTCACGTGAGGGAGCAGTGGTCTTGGGGCTGCAGTTATTTCTTCTCAAGATCCAGCTTGGTACTTTCTCCTTTGAAGATGTCTGGGCCTCCTTTGTGGCTTCCTCAGGTGCCTGTCTAACTCTACATTGTAGGAGATTCTGCCGGTTACCACATGGAGTGACACTGCCACTGAGGCCTGCTGATGCTTTTCTGTGGGACTCACACTTACACTTTGGACACCTTCACTGGGCACACCATTAGCACGGTATGTCAGCGCCTGCGACACAGCTAGCCATAGTATCGCTGTTGGTTTGAGCCATTACTTTGGTTATGCCTCATCTTGTTAGGAACCCTGTTGATCTCTGGAAATGTAGATACCACTGTGACTCCCTAGGAAATTCCTTTATATCCATGGCCTCATATTTAAGATTAAACAGCTGGGCACGACAGCGCGTGCCTATAATCCCAGCAGTAGGAAGACTGAGACAGAAAGATGGAGAGTTTGACTCAGGCTGACCTGAGCAGCATGGTGATACCCTGTCTCTGAATGGAATGGGATGGAGTAGAGTCTTCTAAACCTTGGCCATTCAGAGCACTGATCACTGAGAAGTCCTCCCAGGTCTTCCCTGCTCTCCAACCACCTGACTACGGGCAGTATGTGTGTGGTGGTGCTGCCAGCAATGGACGCTCCGAATTTTGTGTGTGTTGAGTTGGGAACCAATCTTGTTGCTGAAAGGTGTGACAGTGACACCGTGATGCATTGCTGCGATGTAATGCCATGTGCCGTAATGTAATGTGGTGCCATCAGTGTGCCACCACTCATCTGACTTGCCCCTTCCCATGTGTGCCAGGAGAGAGCGTGGTACTGGGGTCACATGCTTAGAGACAGAACTTGTGTCTTTGGGAGGCACCTGTTTCTGCAGAATCGAAGGAGGATAGCTGTGCATAGGCACATTGTAGCAGCCGAGGGCAGGCATGCCCTGGCTCAACCGCACTGTTTCCCAGGGTATCCCCTGGCCAGCAGACTTGATGACAACACTCATTACTGAGCACCACTGTGTCCTGTTTGGCAGAGCTTGCAACCTGCTGGGTTTTACTGTCCCTGTGAAGGTTCTGTTTGCTCCACAGTTTAGATTTATTTACTTTATGTGTGAGTGTTTTGCCTACATGTATGTCTGTGTTTCATGTGCATGCCTGGTACCCACAGAGGTCAGAAGAGGGTATCGGATTCCCTGGAGCTGGAGTTATGGATGGTTGTGAGTCTCCATGTGGGTGCTGGGAATCATAACCTGGTCCTCTGCAAGAGCGACAAGTGCTCTTAGGCACGGAGTCACCTCTTCAGCCCCCTGACCCACATCTTAAAGTGTGGAGTTTCACTTAGAAGTCTGAATTTCGGACTTCTGTACAAAAACAGGAAAGCTGGTGTCTCTTACCTTAACAACAGTTTCTCTACCCTCTCTTTCCTGCCGCTATGCTTGAACGGAACCCAGAGCTTGTGCGTGCTAGCCAAGTATTCTCTCACTGAGCTGTATCCCCATCCTTAGGTGTCTCACCATGTAGCCCAGGTTGACCTTGAATTAGTGACTCTTCCACCTCAGTCTCCTGAGTTTGCACCACATACCCTAGTTCCTTAAGCTGGTTAGATTTAACTGGAGCTGAGGGCAGCTATGCCTCTGGGCAGGCCTGTGTCCCCAGAGGCCATAGTGCCCAGCAGTGCACTATTCCGCTATCTCTCTCTCCCTCCCTCCC
>LOJH01011674.1:13492-26264 GCA_001685095.1 Ellobius talpinus
TGGTCTACAAGAGCTAGTTTCAGGACAGGCTCCAAAGTTACAGAGAAACCCTGTTTTAAAAAAACAAAAAACAAACAAAGAGTAGTATCAAGGGGGCTGGAGAGATGGCTCAGTGGTGAAAAACACTGACTGCTTTGCCAGAGGATCCAGGTTCAAATCCTGGCACCCACATGGCAATTCACAACCGTGTAACCCTACTCTAGGGGATCTGATGTCCTCATACATACATGCAGGCAAAACACCAATGCAAATGAAATAATTAAAAAACAAAAAGGTAGTATCAAAGCCTAGTTCTGGGGCTGGTCTGTGGTGGTACACATCTTTAATCCTAGCACTTGGGAGGCAGAGGCAGGTGGATCTCTGTGAACTTGAAGACAGAAAAACCCTCTCTTGGGTTGGAGGAGGACTTAGTTCTAAGCACAGTGTTTTCCAATGAATGGTCTTTTCCAGGGCTTCAAGTCTGCCTGGAAGTGTGACAGCTACAGTACCCTGTGCTCCTTCTCAGTTGTAGTGACTTCCCTGCTGTCTGTGAACAAGCTAAAGTATTGTCTTCTTTGACTTTATATTCCTGGGTTTTGTTTGTTTCCTTCTTTATCTATTTGCCTGTTTGAATTGGGATCTTAGCCCAGGCTGGCCTCAGATTCACTGTTGAGCTGAATGAAACCCTGAACTCCTGATCCTCCTGTTGCTCCCAAGAGCTGGGATTATAGGTGTGTGCCACCACTCCTGGTTTGATTTTTATATAAACCTTATTGGCTTCCAGCTCCAGTGCTAAGTTTATTTGTGAGACTTTACTCCAAAGAACTTATTTTTAGAAAATTACCACCCTCAAAAGATGAAGATCTTATCCATGACTGGACAGATTCTTTTTGGTTTTTTCAAGACAGGGTTTCTCTGTAGCTTTGGTGCCTGTCCTGAAACTAGTTCTTGTAGACCAGGCTGGCCTCAAACTCACAGAGATACATCTGCTTCTGCCTCCCGAGTGCTGGGATTAAAGGCGTGCACCACCACCACCCGGCTCTACTGGACAGATTCTTACCCACCTGCCTCCCTGCTTCGTCTTCCAGCCATGCCATGCAATGAAGGCCTCTGTGACAGCAGGTCTTCTCCCTCACATGCTTTGGAGCCTCGCTATGGTAATACTCCAGCGCGGACAGTGTCATAACTGAGATGCAAAGCCATATTTGATCTATAGGTATTTTTATTTAGCATCTGTTGTTGTTTTTGAATAGGCCTCTATTGAGAGAGATTTTTCATAGTAATCTGGATTTTAGCTTCCCTTCTGTCTTGGGTTGCTTTCTAACTAACTAAACGCAATTTAGTGAGAAAGAGGTTTATTTCCAATTATAGTTGCAGCCCATCATGAAGGGAAATCAGAGCATGAACTCAAGGTGGGAACCTGGAGGCAGGAACTGAAGCAAAGGCCATGGAGGGTGCTGCTTGTTGCCTTGCTCCTGCTGGTTGGCATAGTTTGCTTTTTTATAAACCCCCAGAACATCTGCCCAGGGCAGGGATGATGCCACTCACAGTGAGCTAGACCATCCCATGTCAATAACCAAGAAAATGCTCCAGAGCTTGCCTACTGGCCAATCTGAGGGAAGCATTTTCTCAGTTTATGTCCCTGGCTTGTGTCAAGTTGACCAAAAAGGAAAAAAGAAAAGAAAAATCCAACCGGGATACCTGGAAAGATTGTAAGGCATGCCACACCTGGTCATTTCTTCTCCTCAGTAATTAGAAAGAGCTAATTGGCAGCTGCCACACAGAGGCGTCATGCTTCCAGCAACCCCCTTCTATAATAGAATGTGCACTAACTGGTCTACCTCAGTGGCTGCATCGTCATGGCCATTTGCTTTTAAAGCCCTTGACCTAAAAAATAAGTCCCAAACTCCTTAGCCTGGACGTGACTTTCCTGTGGTCTGGTCCTTTCTCATCATTCTCTTCCCTTTTACTCTTCAAACTCTGTGCCGTAGCTGCACCAAAATCCTCACATTTCCCCGCCCCTCGTCCTCCTGCTCTGTGTCCTTCTTGTGGTCTTACCTCCACCCTCTTCCGCTTTCTTTTCTTTATGGATATTCTAACATGTGGTTTGGAATCAGATCAGGTGTCCTCCCCTCCAGACTTCCCTTCCTCCCTGGGCTCCTCTAACCCTCCCCTCTCACTGCCAGCCTTCCCAGTCCTGGTGCAGAAAGGCAACCCTTCACTTGCTTCTCTCCTGATTCTCATGTCAGAGTGAATACCCCTGCATACCCCACCTGGTGCTTCTTTATCCTGGAAGCCTCAGGGCCGGAATACCTCCACTTTATACTGGGTCTGGGCAGTGTATACAGTGGCAGAGAAGGTAAACTTAGCATCTAGAATAACTTCTACAGGCTCTGAAGGTCTGGTAGCGATTTTAAGAAACAGAACTGACCTCCCACTATAACTCTTGAGAGTATGTCTGCTCTGTCAATCACATTACTCTACCACACTGCAGTTAGACAATAATATCCCAGGATTTGACTTCATTTTGCTGTTTTCTTTTATTCTGCTATTTCCTCTGGTATAAAAATGAAGGCATGTACTTGCCAGGTGTAGTGACTACTTGGCTTGTATTGAGGCTAATAATACTTCCTGCCCCTCTGTTAGCTGTTCAGATTAAATTGTAGTGAAATACAATTTCTCCTTAAAGTCCTAAAACAGTTCTGAAAAGCAGCTTTCCTCCCACCCCTTAAGTTAAGCTGCACTTACAGAACTTTTGGCACATTCCCTGTTAAGGGAGAACCCTGCTGGTTAGGGTCTGCAAATGGAGTATGATCTGCCCTCTGCCATACATTCTCCTGTTGGACCCACGATGATCTAATGACCACTATGTCCACCTGATAAATCACGACTCCTTGTTCACAGAAGAGTCTTGGGACAAGGCAAGTGAGCCGTGCTCTTGCTGGTCTCACACGTCTTCCTGCTTCTCTCTTCTCTGTCCTGTCAGACATGACCATTGCCTATGACCAGTGTCCTCTTTCAGCCATTTCAGAACAAGGCAAATGGTTTTAGTAGGGAAATTTAGCAGTTAGTGAGGCAGAATGTATCCCAAGCATAGGAAACCTCAAAGCCCACACCCACAGTGACACACTTCCTCCACCAAGGTCATAGCACTCCAACAAAGCCACACCTTCTAATAGTGCCACTCCCTCTGAGAAAGATTATGGGCCAACTACATTCAAACTACCACAGGCCCTAAATGTAATCTTTATTCAAAATGTCTGTGTCCGCACAGAAAGTGTTGGAGAAGGATGACAATAATTGATCTGTAGCTTTCTCTTTGTGGGGTCTCCAAGCATTTGTAAAGGAAATGGCTTGAGCTGTGTCCCAGGCATCTGTGTTAGGGAAAAGTCACTCCATGTCGCTGTGCACAGAGGACATACTCAGCCTGAAATAATAGATTTTACAGATAGATGCTATATAAAATGGAATGTCTTGAAATGGAAAACTAGGAGGCTTAAATTAAATAGACGTGGTTAAAAGACAACTGTTCAAATCATAGAAATGAGGCACAATTAAATATTGGCTTAGAAATCCCCAGCTTGTAACTTTTCGACATTATTTATTGGAAGATTATAGTCTTCTTGAATTGAGTCTTTTGTGTCTACTAATATCGATGCTTCTAGGAGTAGCTTTAATTTGTTGTTTCCAAGAAGTATCCAAATGAATTGCTGGCACCTTCATCATATTGTGCTTCTTGTTTTGTCTTATTTGATTTTTTGACTTTTTGTTTGTTTGCTTGTTTGTTTATTGAGATAGTAACTTACATAGCCCAGACTATACTCAAATTTTAGAAATTCTGTGTATCTAGGAAAAACCTGACTTATTTGGGGTATCCTCTGTGTTAACTTCCAAAGGCAAGTAATAGCACCCCAAGCCCAGAGGCAGAAGCCTGCAGTGTGTCCCAGATGAGCAGAAGACATTGCCTTTGAAGTAGCTACCAGAATGCCATTCCACGTATGCTGACTACAGAAGTCAAGCACTATGTTTGACGCTCTCATCCCAGTAAGGGTTTATTTGGGAGAATATAAATTATTTCTAGAGTCCAAAGAATTTACAAACCCAAGTCCAGTGTGGAGTCTGGAAACAATATGGAATATGGGGTTGAAATGGAGTTGAGGAGTATGGATGAAGGAAATGTTCAGTTTCAGTCTTTAATATATATTATTGGAGTGGCTAGAATCATTTAATTAAAGACCCTGGTCTTAGTCAGTAGGAATAAGGTATTAAACAGAGTTCAGCATTAGCATCTGTCCTAAAACCACTGGGAACTATATTATGGAGGCTAGCACCACCTCTGCATGAATTATTTCCAACATTAGGAGTCAAGCATTATCAAGAGACGGCTTAGAATGGGGTTGAAGAGACAAGACCCTTACTATATGAGCCCCCTTAAAAATCTTTCTGAACAATGTAAAACAGAATCTGTTTACAGTTCAAAGAAGTCTTCTGTGTTGATAGTTGCCCTGATCCACCAAATAGGACTACACAGCTTCAAGGCCCAGCTTTCTTGGGGACTTGGCAGTTTATGGTGGGGAAGCAGGATGATGCCAGGAAGAGCTGACCAGGCTGAGAAGTGTACAGTGGCCCCAGACCCAAGGGAGCTGCTGTGTTTCTGTGAAAGACTGTGTGCTATAATAGGAAAAGGGCTGCATAGGAGTGCCTCGTTCGCTCATCCCAGCCTATTCTCACCTGTGATATGAAAGGAAATCGTGCTCAGGTGTCGGTGAGAACTGGAAAGACTTTATGAGTACATAACACGCCTCTGGGACAAAGCTGGAGTGCACGAAACAACAGGATTATAATGGCAATTTGTAACCAAATGACCCTTATTTCTTTCCACTTCTGTTTTGTAAGATTTATTTTATTTTTAATCATGCGTATATATTTGTATCTCTGTGATATGTACAAATGTAGCCAGCAAAGCCTAGAAGAGGATGCCGGATCCTCGAGTTGGAGTTACTGGCCATGGTTGATGCTGGGAGTTGAACTTGGGTCCCCTACAAGAGCAGTATGTACTCTTAACTGCTGAGCCAGCTCATCTCTCCAGCCCTCTCCACTTCTGAGGAGTCCCGAGTCCCGTTGATTGGTTTTACAGGGACACTACCACGCCTGCCTTTCTACAGCCTTGCTCAGTGTGTTTACGTAGTCACGCTTCTCCAAGTTGAAATCGCTGCCTTTATCTTAACTTGTGTGTAAATGAAGGTGTCTAGGGATGTTGCCTATTTTCTTTTTTCTTTTGGAGACAGGGTCTTGCTGTGTAGACCTGGCTGTCCTGGAACTTGCTGGCCTTGAAGTCAGAGGTTTCTCCCAGCCTACGGCTCCTGGGTGTTGGCATTCAGGACTTGCATCACCACTCCCAGCCTTGAGGAGTTTTTAGTAATTTTCTTGCCACAGCCCTGTGTGACTGGATCCTTGTTCTGTGTTTATTCACGTGGATCAAAGTCTTAGATGTCAGGTAGGTTACTCATGAAGTACTCTGTAATTTTCTTGTGTTTAATGAAGGAAGTAAATTACTATATTAGGTCAGATCACCTCACTTGTTACAAATACAATTAAGGGAGTGTACTTTTTATTCCTTAAAATTAATGGCAGACTCTTTCTTAGTCTTTGGTGACCAGGGAACAATAGCAAGGATTCATCTTGAAGTGTTCAAAGGAATTGCTTTCTTAAACTCTTGAAGTTCCCTCCTCCCCTTTCGAAGTTGGGTATGGACATGCCTATCACCTGATGGGAATTCTCTAGAACGTTAGGCAGGTTTCTGCTGGTGCGTTTAGAGACAGATGCCTGTGCTCATCATGGTTAATGCCAACCTTCATTTCAGAACTTCTTTCTCTGTGATAGTCTTCTTTCGTTCATTAGTCAACTGGCAAAAAATACCTCAGAGACGTATGACAGTAAAGCACCCAATTAGATGATGCGTTATCATGTGTGTGTGGCTCAGTCTTTGTATCCTAAAGCAGTGGATACTGGGTACCGTCTGGCTTTCCTTAGAGTTCTCCCCTCTTCTGTGTGCCTGTGTGCCCCTCCCCCCCATTGCTCTTCTCTTTTCCTTCTGCTGTACCCGATCCTCACCTACATGACCCCATTTCCTTTCCATAAGGATGTCCCCAAGTTAGGCCTCAGGTTTCACTGATGTGAGTTCCAGCCAAATTATAAAGTATGTGCTTGTTTGCTGAGTCACTGTCACCATCTCATTCCTCAAGTCACGCCGTGCCCTCCAGCACCCTAATACAGAAGCTCAGGTGCAGTTGAGGCTCCCCAGTATTGCTCGTGTGAACAGTATCACAGGTAAATTTTAAATTAACAGGAACAAATCCAGCAGGCTTTTACATTTATCATCCATAGTTCTAGAACACGTGCCTTCGGCTTCCCAGTTGATACACATTCTTTTTCCATTAAGCCATTAGGGAAATACCTTCTGAAGCCAGTCCTAGACTTCTGGCCCATGAGTGGTGACTGGGTGTTGAGGCACAAATCTGGCGTCTCAGGAGCTGCAAGTCAGAAAGGATAGGGGAGGGCAGCCAAGGAAGTCTGGTTCTACAGGCTAGAACCATCCAGGGCCAGGACTTTGTTCCGAACCTGGTAGAAGATGGAGATCAGTTTGATCATTACCCTGCCTGTGGTTACTACTGTGACTTTTGTATGAAAGACCTTTGCCCGCTAGCCTTCATGTGGAGGTGATTTGTTGGTTTTAAACTATAACACATTATGGCCTTGAGACTTTGCTGTAATGTACCTGCATTAGGTTCTGGTGGCAGATCCTCCTAGAAGCACCTTCTAGTTGTATTTGTACGTACTAGAGCTAATTATGAAATGCTCATTTTGAGTCCGTGGTATGTAATCATGACCACATTTGAGCTGTGCACGTGCTTTCCTTTCAAGCAATTGGAATTCACTATCAAGGTCATAAAGCCTGAGTTGTCGTCCAGTGAGAAATGACGTAAGAAATCCCCAGTGATTTTAAACTCCTCCCCTCACACCCCCAACTCCCACTGGCTGCTCTGTTCCTCAGAAAATGTCCTGGAAAAAGACTCGGAGTTGCTGCTAAGTTAGCAAAATCCAGCCTGTACCCAGCAGCCTCCCTGCCTATCCCTGCCCATCCAAGTGCACCTCGTTAAGCCACCCTCGGAAGTTGCCTTTTATGCTTCTCTTTCATAAAGCCGTCCAGCATCAGATTTTTTTAAGGCCTAGAAAAACAGGTTTCTTTATGGGCAGACCTTTCAGTCAGCATTATAAAGATGCAAAGTGGCAGCTGAGACCTGAGGTTTCAAATGCTCAGCACTGTGGGCTTTTACCCTAGGCTTGCTTGGGAGCCATGTTTTCGTGAATGTATGGCAGCCAATTCTCCCGTGAGTGTGCAGCACTAATCCTCTTCCTCATCTGCATGTGGTGGAGCTCACCATCCTGCAGCTTCCCATTACCTCCAGCAGTGTGGAATGCTATGACAGTCACAGGAGCGTGCCTAATGAACAGAACTCTAAAACAGCTGTTTCAGCAACATTTCTGACAAGTGACCAGCTTAATGTGTTTCCTGTCAATCCAGTTAACTTAGGACTCCTCTCCACTGCCTTCTGTAAATGCAGCAACATGTTTGAAGCTGCACAGCCTTCACATCAACCCCACGCAGGCGTTCAGCAGTCCAGAGCTGTGCTTGGACTTGTTTCCCCTCCGCCTACCTTATCCTGAAGCCAGCTGTTCCCTGAGGCCCACAGGCTTGAGCAAGTGCTGATGTGTCTGTCCTGTACTAGGCAGTGTGCTACATCTGTCCATATATGTGAATGCGTGTTCCTGCAGGCCTAGAGCCTCACCCCTGAGAGCCAACATCTGTGTGCACCTCAGATTTTGGCCTTTGGTTGTTAGGGATGTTCAACCTGTGTGTCTTTGGCCTTAAAGGGGAGGGGGTGTTATAATTGATAGTAATTAATTTAAGAAAAATGCTAGCAAAGATAACATAAATACCCACATGCTCATGATTTCAGCCAGTAAACATATTTAAACATTTTATAATAAAAGGCCTAATAATGGTGTGTGTGTGTGTGCATGTGTGTGTGCGCACGTGTGCGCGTGTGCACATAATCTGATGTCTAGGGTCATCGTTTTCCTGTTCCCCTTCCCTAGTCAACTTATGTCTGTGCCTCCATCTCCCCATTGTCCCCAGCGGGGGACAGTATTTACCCTCCCCGGCCCTTGCTGCGTCTTTGATACATGCACACATGTATAAATACCATATATCTGTTAGTTTGCAATTTTGTGCTGTGCCCCCATCTCGAGTGCTAACTGCTGCCCAGAGTTCTGTGATGTGGCAGGCCCAGCATCTATATCCCCAGCTGATGGAAGTTTTTAGTGACTGCAGCTTTGTTCTGGCTCTTATCCTGTTGCTGGTCTAAAGCTCCACACCATATGCTTTCAAGGACTGGAAGGGCCTATGCTCATTGCTGAAAGTGGGTGGTGTGTGCACTCACATGTGCAGAAATGCTTGTTGCAATGCTATTGTCAGCTGCTCACTCCCAGGCAGAGGCGGGAAGTCATTTCCCACATCCTCACTTAGGCTCCGTGGAGCCAGACACTTTGATTCATGAATCGGACAGATTATAAAGTGGTATTTGATTTCAACAAACAAAAATAGGAGGCATTAACTCCTATAAATTCTTTTAGTACTAGAAACGACAGGACCACTGAGATGTTTTTCCTCTTGAGGAAGGCAGGAGAAACCACCACACTGGTAATTGGCTTTCGCTATTACTGTTTTTGAGAGATGCGGGGGACTTGAGGGAAGGCAGTTTTCACAGCATTGCCTTGGAGGCTTTGGTCAGAGCTGGCTGCAGATATAGTGCCTCTGGTCCGCAGACCTAGGCCTTTTCATTTCCTGCCTGTTGCTTCTCCTGAGCAAAGACTGTAAGGTATGCAGATTAAGCCAGGCTTTGATCCAGTGACTTCTCCCAAAATTTTACAGGGGTGAAGGATATTAAGTGAGGAGGAGCAAGCATTTGGAGATTCCTTGGGAGAGCACTTGTTGAAAACAGTACTTACAATCCGATTTGCCAGTCATCTGTGGGTTTCCATTATTCATGGATCCTTGGGCTTTATTAGCATGTGTAAAGTATAAATTCCACAAATGCTGTGCATTAGCATGAATAATTAAAAGGCCAGGAGGTAGCATGGTATAACTGAGGGTTTCTTTACTATCATGGAGGCTGTTTTAGTCACTGCGAGGAAGCTGGAATGTGTAGACAGCAACTCTGAAGACCTCAGTTGTTGCTTTCAGCCCAGCCCCATGTATGTATGATTACCTTATTTTCCTGGAAAAGGAAAGTTGCTTTGCTGGAAAAAAAAATCAATGTTCTGTGGTCTCTGTATCAGTAAGATACGGTCTGAATTCCTGGAACAGGCTGTACTCAGCATAACCGGGACAGACCAAGACCACAGGTTTGTGCGCTCATAGTTTTAAATTGCCTTGGTTCTTGTCCTGCAAACTATTAATCCCAAATTTTGGGCATTCTTTAGGGATGTCTAGTAAGCTCACATTGTTACTGTGAATTTTGGGGTGTCCCATCTGGGTTGCCAGATGATGCTGGGGAAATCAGGGTCCCTTCTCGAGTCTTAGTCTCATTCACAAGATAATTTAAGAATTGACTTAAACAGAGGACAATTTTAGTAGTCTTTAAAAGAAAAGACCCTGGGCAGTAACACCGTAACTTTTATCAGCTGCCCAGAGGAGAAAAATGAAAGCAAGAAGGGGAAAAAAGCATTGTTGTTTGATACTGGTATGCAGATCCAACACATGGCGCGGATAGGGGCTTAGAGAAAGAGCAAGGAAACCCGGGTACCAAAAAAAAGCTTACTTAGGTTCTGGCCAGAATCCCAGAGAAAGATACAGAAAAAAGTCAAAATAGCACCTTTCAGAGTGAGTATTTAGAAATATGGACAGAGCCAGCAGAACCTCCAGAACCTCACGGCTGCCTGGCTTGAAGGGGCTGTGATGAAGGGTGGGGAGGGGTAGTATCTCATTAAAAGGATAGTTATTCTGCCTAACTCTAGCATGACTGAGACGTTTGCCTTCCTAGAGGTCCTTTACCCAGGTTATCGACCCTGTCTGACTAGGTCACGTCTCAACTCAGGCCAGAGAACCTATTCTCTTGACCAGGAGTTTTCCATTAACGGTCCTTTCCGCCCTGGTACCCAGGCTACCTCATAAACCATCTTCCCGCAGGAGCTCAGCCTGCACTGCTCCACCATGCTGTGAAGCTGTGTTTCCCACGCAGGGGTCTCTTACCAGCACTGGGGGAAATGGAATTTCCTCTCAGAGCCTCAGGAGTCTCTACTGAGATGCAACTGGGATTACTGAAAAGAATTTCAGGGCAGAGCACAGACAAGCAAAGTCACCAAGTTTACTCATTGGGAGAGAGGAGGAGAGTCAGGGGTGGGCATCAGGACACTAACTACCCAAGCTGACCCCCGTGTTACTGCAGTAGTGGTTCTCAACCTGATGGTTGCATATCAGACATTTACATTACAAATTCATTGACAGTAGCGAAATTACAGTTATGAAGTATCAACGAAATGATTTTATGGTTGGAGGTCACACAACTGAGGAACTGTACTAAAGGGTCGTACCATTAGGGAGGTTGAGAACCACTCTACTATATAGTCTTTCTGCTTTTTTCCTTTTGAAACAGGGCCTCATTCTGTAGCCAGGTTGGGTCCAGACATCACAGACACCACCTCCTGTGTGAGCCTCCAGAGTACTGGGGTCATAGTGTGCACTCCCAAAACAGGAGTTCACTGTGCTCCAGGCTGTTTCCGAAGTGATCCTATGTCAATGAAAGGGTGTTTACTTGGATAGCTCTAGGCAGCAGCTAGGCAGATCTTCCTGATATGAATGTGTGTAAATGTTAGACACTAACACCTATCAAATATTAGCAATGCGTTCCATGAAGCAGGAGTTAAGAGAAGAAAGACCTTTTAAAGAAACAATACAGGCCTGTGAGCAACAATTTTCCTCTCCCAGAACACATGTGAAGCTGGAGGCATTTGGAATTTTTATCAGAATAGTTGTTTAGTGTGATGCTGGCCAATATTAACCAAACTCTTGCCATGCGGCATGTGCTTTATATACCTAATGCGTAGCGCCATGCTGTTTGGACACTCTGGCTCTCAAAGAGCCAGATAGCCTATTTTCTCTATGACGTACCCAGCCTTGGTAATTTGTTATAGCAACACAGTACAGCCTTCCAGACTGGCAGGTTAGCTATAGCTGTCCTTGAGGCATTCCTTAACTGTCTTATCTTTTGAACTATAACCCATTTTAAACTCCTTGCTAGACCTGTCCTTTCCTGTCAGTCTCACAGCCCTACAGAGAAATGAGAAGCCCAGGAGGCAGACTCCTTGTCTTGCAAGCCACTCCTCCACTGAAGGACTTCAAAGTCACCTTCCCTTTTCTACTAACAATGGTCCTTGGAGGTAAAGGACGCAGAGAAAGGGGGCAAATTCTCTCCCTTGACAGTTGAAGTAGCCTTGTGATTCAGCTCTGGTGTCTCCAGCTAACTCATAGGAACCCCAGTTCTTTGGAATTCCTCTGGGAGGAGGTCTCAGTGGTACATTAGTGGTTGATAACTGCACCTGCAGCTACAGCTGATTGCCCTGGGTGTCGTATCCAAGAGGAAGGGTGAGCATGTGAGCAGGATTGAATCCACATGTGACTTTTTCCCTTGTAAATCAGAACACAGAAAAGGATGGGTGACATACTTGCAAGATCCCAAGCCTAGCATACATACTGCCTGGCTTGCGAGGGGCCTCTCCACCGCCTGCCAGCCTTCCATGTAGATGGAAAGATAGTTTATGTAATGACTAAGGACACGGTCTGTGGAACGGGAAGGCTCCGGCTAGCTTCTGGCTCTGTTGCTGTTATCAGCTGTAACTTCAGGCAAGGTATGTGACCTCTGAGCCTTTTCCCCCAAGCCTTGTCAAATGGTGACTCTAACAACGAGCACTGGCTTCAGCGATGTCAGGTGGTTAAACAAGAAGACGCGTGTGAACCTGCAGTGTTAGGTCAAGCAAACTGAGAATGAGATTTATTGGCCTATGTAAATGGCATGTGCATAGACAGAATGCAGGGAAACCCCTTTCCTTGGAAGTGAAAGAGCCATCAAGCCTCAGAGTAGCTGACCCAAGAGGAGGCCAGAATGAAGAAAATGCTAGAAAACATGTAACATGATTACAGGCACCTGCAATCCGTTACTCAGGACACTGACTGGGGAGAGCTGTGAGTCTGCGCCCAGCTGGTCTACATAGTAAGCCCCTATCTCAGGAGAAGGGGAGACACCTACTCACCTACTCAGCAAGGAAGGTGAGGTGGCTTTGGGGGAAAAGTCATGCTATTACTACAAGCCCTTACCACATTTCTTTTTTTAATTGTTTTTATTGAGCTATATATTTTTTTCTCCGCTCCTCTCTCTTTCCCCTCTCCTCCCCTTCTACCCACTCTCATGTCCCCATGCTCTCAATTTACTCATGAGATCTTGCCTTTTTCTACATCTCAGGTAGTTTAGATCCATGTATATCTCTCTTAGGGTCCTCATTGTTGTCTAGGTTCTCTGGGATCGTGAATTGTAGGCTGGTTTTTCTTAGCTTTATGTCTAAAAGCCAGTTATGAGTGAGTACATATGATATTTGTTTTTCTGGGTCTGGGTTACCTCATTCAATATGGTGTTTTCTAGATCCATCCATTTGCCCACAAATTTCAAGATGTCAT
>LOJH01011675.1:0-14770 GCA_001685095.1 Ellobius talpinus
GAGCAGGGAAGCAGATATCTTAATTAAGGGACCCATTTTAGGGTTGGCAAGAGTAATGGTAGCTCTTAACTGAAGGGGTGGAAAGGCTTATATAGCTTCTTAGGGAGGAGTTTTTCCAGGGAGAGGGGGGGTTGGTTAATTTTTCCCTGCTCAGGGATTGGTCAGTCCTCATGGACAAACTGTGTTTCTTTCACTGGTCCTTTTTAGCTTTTTGACTCTAATCATAGAACCAGGACATATTTTGTTCACTGGCTCTGATTCTAGAGACAAAGTGTGTTTCTTTGACACTAGTTTCAGAGCCAGGGCACATGTCTTTAGTTCTGAGTTCAGGGATAAAGATATTTCTTTCCTGGCTCAGGCCTCAAATACAGGGCGTGTTTCTTTCACGGGCTCTTGGTTCAGAGTCAGGGTGCTCAGTGATTGTTTGGTTTCCTGCCCAGGGATTGGTTGCTTCAGTTGGGCAGTTGGACAGTTGAGAAGGGGCAGAGGTGGTTCTGCCTTCATGGCCAAACTGTGTTTCTTTCCCTGGCCCTTTTGCAGGGCATATTTCTTTCACTGGCTCTGATCCTAGGGACAAAGTGTATTTCTTTGACACTAGTTTCAGAGTCAGGGCATATGTCTTTAGTACTGGGTTCAGGGTTAAAGATGTTTTTCTCCCTGGCCCAGGTCTCAAATACAGGGTGTGTTTTTTCTCTGGCTCTGGGTGCTCCGTGATTGGTCAGTTTTCTGCTCCAGTTGTCCCTTTCACCCTACAATGGGATCTTGAAATATACTAAAGGAAATGAGTGAGCTGAGAAGTACCATACATTTAGGTTCCTTTTCTTCTGTCTGTAGGGATAATGCAACCAGCAACATTAAGCCTCTGTTGCCTTGACTTCAGCACTGGAATGGACTAAAGATTGAAATGTTAGCTAAAATAAACTCTTTAGTCTTTAACTTGTTTTTGGTCAGGCCATTTTATATAGCAACAGGGCAAGTATCTAAGATAGACATTGGTACCCAGAATTGGGACATTGTAGTGATAAACCTATGTGGTTCTTAAGCCTTTGAAATGGTTTTGTGGCTGAGATATGAAAGAACGTTTGCAAGTTTGAGCTAAGCCATGCCTAGCAAGATTTTAATAATTTATTTTGGCATGAACTTTGGAGACATGGATGCTAAGAGAAACAGGCAGTGGAGGACCAGCTCAAAAGTTTTTGAGGCAAACAGGGACTCTGTCAAGACCTGTGTAGGGGCCACTGATATAATTTTCTAAGGAAGAATTTGACTTCATTATTTCTACACCCGAAGAATTTGAGTTAAATTGAATATAAAGATAATGTGCTAAATTTTTGGCAGAAGAAATTTTAAGACAGTACAGCAGTATGATGATAAGAATGAAAGTGTACTTTTTTGTCTGTTTGTTTTATTTGGGTGATAATGTTTAAATGAAATTAGATTCTTCTTTCATACAATGCATTCTGACCATAGTTTCCCCTGCCTCCACTCCTCCCAGCTCTCCCTGCTACCTTCCCTCTGCCAAAATCCAATTACTCTTGGTTTATCATTGGAAAAGAGCAGACCTCCTAGAAACAGTGACCAATCATGACAATAATGATGATGATGATGATGATAATGATGATGACAGCAATACAATAAGCCAAGGCAAAAGCCCTCACACTGAAGTTGGGCAAGGCAACCCAACAGAAAAGAGTCCCAAGAACAGGCAAAATAGTCAGAAATATGCTGGCTCCCAGAGTTAGAACTCCCACAAAAACACAAAGTTAATAGCCACAACATACATGCAGAGGGCATGGTGTAGACTCATGCAGTCCTGATGCCTACCACTTCAGTCTTTGTGAGTCCAAATGTGCCCTGCTCAGTTGATTCAGTGGGCCATGTTCTCCTGGTATCCTCAATCCCCTCTGACTCTTATAAACTTCCCTTGTTCTCTTCCTTGAGATTCCCTGAGCTCCAAGGATAGGAATACCTTGGAGATCTCCAGTTTAAACTCTCTCTCTCTGCATAATGTCTGGTGGTGGGTCTCTGCATCTACTCCCATCTGCTGCCTGAAGAAACCTCTCTGAGTTGACAAGGCCCAGTCTATGAGTATAGCCAGATATCATTAGAAATCATTTCATTGATTTTTTTCAAACCAGTAGTGTTTGTTTATACTCTAGTTCACTCTCCAGTTCCTGTCAGATATGCAAACAAGCACTGTCAGATATGGGCTGCCTCTCATGTGAGGCACCTCAATTTAAACTGGACATTGAACAGCCACTCCCACAAGTTCTGTGCCACCATTGGCCCAGCACATCTTGCAGACAGGACTGAGTGATGGTTGGTCAAAGGTTTTGAGGCGGGGTTGGTGTCCACGATTCTCTTTTTGTAGTCCAAAGAGTACCTTTCTGCACCAACGGGACTAGAATGTATGTGTGAAGGCTCCATGAAGGCAACAGCTTGACTTCTCCAAGTTCAATGGGCTGTTTGCATGTTATCTTCAGCAGGACCCCACTGTCAGTTTGCTTAGAGCAACACTCTGTTCTAGCACCAGCCTAGGTTCTTTGGGAATCTCCATGTGAACCCCTCAGACAACAAGTCCATCGAATACAACCAAGTCCTGCCACTTGCTTGGCTACAAGAAAAGGCCAGTTGAGACTCCATATCCTACTTCAATAAGCATCTTTACTAGGGCCACCCTCATAAATTCCAGGAAGTCTCCAGCACACTATGTTTCCACACTGCTCTCCAAATCCCGGCAATTCTAGCCATCTTGTCTCCATTCCATTCCCCCAAACCTAATCTATCCCACTCCTGTCCCCACCAAAATCAAAATCTTATCCCTACCCACCATCAAAATCTATTCTGCTTTCCTTTTTCCAGGGAGATCCATGTGTCTTCCCTAAATTCCTCCTCTTTACCTAAACTCTCTGGGTCTAGGAATGTAGATTGGTTATCATTTACTGTAATTATTCAAGGTATAAGCACCATTGAAGACAAACTCATGCTGCACTGGTACAGTAGGAATAATGTCTGGATGTCAAAACTCTACCCACTGAGGGTTCCATCAAATGAAGATCCAAGTTCCCATCAAGGAAACACACCTAAGCTGAAATAGTTCCCTGCTCCTCAAAAGCAACCACCTAGCAAAGTAACTTCCTATCATACCTTGAACTGTCAGCTAAAATAATCCCTTTTGCCTAAGCAGTGAGAAAATTAATACAGTTGTGAACATTAGTTTTGCTAATGCTTACACCACATCCTCTGCTATACATTATTAGCGTGCTTTTACCGTATCAACTCATGTAGTAAGGTTGGCACAACAGACTATATTACTCTAGAACCTAATATACTCTCTTGATTCTAATAGTTTAAGTTGACTGAAACCCACCTTGGAGAACTATACTCTTTCCTGACTTTACTAAAGTAGTGTCTACTCATATATTCTTTAAAAAACAAAACAAAAACAAACAAACAAAAAACTTTCTATCCCAGTCCACTTCTCTTCCAAATGGCTTCCCATTTACTGACTTCTTTTACATTTGGAAATGGTACAGGTCATTCTTTTTGTTTGCTTGCTCCATTAGCGTACAACAATCACAATATCCCTTGCCTACTTTCTGTTGGTATGTTGAAATACAGATTAGGAATTGCAAGTATTGGTACTTTCAGATTCATCAATGATTTCAAAGAGTTTTATAAAACCTCATCACAGATATAAGGCTTATATTCAATATATAATATGATTAATAATTGTTCAGCCACACAGCCCCAAATCTCTAAATGTCTACCGAGTTTGCATTTATAAAAAATCTGTATTATTCCTTTGGCACTTGCTATTACACCCTACGAAATTAGCAATTTAATAGTTACTTAGCTTAATATCTATTAGTAAGTAATTGTAATTTCATCAAAGTGTTCATTCCAGATATAGCCCCATGCTGTGTTGTGAAATTTAATCAAATATTAATTTGAATTCAGGTCATAACACTTCTAGTTATCTCCTTATAATTAAAGTCTGGTTGCTAAAAGAATTAAAGAGAAAGAAGAATACATTCTTTCTAGATTTGCCTGTCTACTACTTCTTTGTTATTCTTAAAAACAAAATAATTAATGTTAAAGACATTAATGATTTGTCTTAGTTGTCTTGTTTTGAGATAACAAACTTGGTATGAAATAATTTTTAAGTTTTTACATGAACTGTCACTAAGTATTCATGTTTAAAGCATATTCTTCATATTTAAAATGAATATTGTCTCATTCCCTTATTCTTTTAACATTTAAAAAATTAGCTATGAGTATAATTCATACAAAATAAAACATTACCACATATTTAAATGATTGTTTATCTTCTAAATTGATCTCATAATGTTTTGAGTTTACAGTCTTTGAATGGCCTTAAACACACAGTGATTTATAGTTTAGAAGCACAAATTTATTTTCTGTCAGCTCTTTACTAACAAATTAAGAATGGGAACTAAATTTTATGGCAGTGAGCTCAGTGTCTTGAACCTAAAAGGTCCACAGGAAATCATTAATGGTTGATTTATTATAGTGGTCTGGACTTCAATATTAATTTATCCTCTTCATCATTTACTCTTATATGTTTATCAGAAATATTTATATCCCATGCACAAATACAGAAATTAAACTTTTGACCAATAGTAAATATATAACTAATTTTATAGTCCTTAGTAATATAGCATAATCATTAACATGGTCTAAATTAATAAAACATTAGGTCTAGTGGTCTTTGTGGCTTTAGTTTAATAGATACCTACACAGTTCTTTTGTGGAAATGCTATGTCTATGTGTATCCCTCAGTGATCCGAAAACAAGGATGACAGTAACTTTGTAGGGAGCTGAGAGAATTTTGAGTGTGTGAAGTCTTAAATGAACATCTATTTTGAAACAGCATTTTGAGGAATCTGGGATAAATTGATCATGGTAAGTTAGGAAAGGCATTACCCATATGTATCAGGCTCAAGAAAGGTGAAAAAAAATTCCTCTGGAGTTGAGTATGAAAATTTATGAAAGATTGTTCAGTTGGGGCAAAAACTAGCAACTTCAGCTTCCCCCTCAGGGATGCTTACCTCCTGAGCCTCTCACCTACAAAGAGGAGTGGCTAAACCACCACAACAATGGCCCTACCACCACATACACACCTACCTAATAAATTTGCTGAGGTTAAAGATTATAGCACTCAGAGAACCATACCTGACCCCATCTTCATTATATACAGGTCAGTTTGTCTATCCTTTCTTCATTCCATTTCTTTCTCTAGACAGAGTCCTTACACAAGCCCTGGGGGATATAGCATGATTTAATCACTGGGAGCTCATGATGTATTACAGGGAAAAGAACAGCTGTGGGACAAGGCTGGCACAAAAAAAATTTATCATGAGAGTGCTACAGGGAGAGTGGACGCATCCAAGAAATGAGAGACGGTCAGAGTGACGACAGCATATTGGAAACATGTTGGAAGCATATCAGCCATTCATAAGGTTGAGTAGAAGAGTCATTGCTATAGTACAGAATATTAGAAGGAAAGTAGAGTGAGAAAGCAAAAGAATAGGAGGTTGGGCATGGCTGTGAACGAAACACATAGAATTGAGCTGCGTCTGGTAGTCTGTGGCAGCATAAACTAGACTGAAACAAAATACTGTAGCATCATATGGACAATGCTCATCTTTTAGACACTGTGAATATGAATTATTAAAAATGTAGTACATATATAGTCATGTGTAAGGCACACTAATTAAACAATGCCACAAGAGTCAGCTGTGAGCAACAAGAACTGAGTCTAGGGGAGATTTACTATTTTTGAAGTGTCTGAACCTTATTCTAAAATAGCAGCACAAACATGCACTGAAAACTACATAAGTCCTCTTAGTATCCAAAGATTATCTTATCCACTTACATATAAAATACTTTCCCTGTATAATCACTGATATTTTCAATGTGTCATATACTCAACAATCATATGTAGGTAAGCAAGTGGAGAATGTAAGTGATATGTGGATGATAGATGTTACAGTGGGAGGGGTGTAAGAGTGTCTGTCTCTATGTGGAACATCAGTATTTATGCTTCTAAAACATTGTAGACAACACCAAAGGATTGTGTCAGTATACTGTGTGATACAGGATGGCCCTCTGTGCGCTGTGAATATGTTTTATTGATGAGCAGGGTCAGCTCTCCAATCTGCCATTGGCAGCAAGGGGTGGGTTGTTGAAACCATTGAGGGGCACTGCCTCCCACCTCAGCCAGCTCCTAACCTCCTTTACCTCTTCATATGTGCCTCTCTCAAAAGGACATGAACCATTCTGTCTCTCTCTTCTATATCCTGCAGTATATTTGTTCACTACCTTAGGTCTCTATTACTGTGAAGAGAAACCATGACCACAGCAAACCTTATAAAGGAAACATTTAATTTAGGTGGATGCTTACAGTTCAACAATCACAACACAACAGGGAGCATGGCGACATGCAGGCAGATGTGGTGCTAGAGCTGAAAGTGCTTACATCTTGACTCAGAGGGAACAGGAAGCTGGCTTGACTGTCACACTGAGGGAAGCTTGAGAAAAAAGACCTCAAAGCCTGCCCCCCACCCCGCCACACACACACACAGAGAACTATTTCCAGTAGAAGGTATGGCCCAGACTAAAGGTGTGCCTTTCAGCCTCATGGTCTGGATTAAAGTCGCACGTCAAACGTCAAACAGGGTTCTCTGATAAGACCACACTTCCTCCAACAAGGCCACTGCTGCTAAAAGTACCAATCCCTATGAGTTTATGGGGGCCAAATACATTCACACTACCACACTCACCACAATAGTATCCAACCACAAGGCACCACAAGACTTTTAGGTCTTCTCCCGCTTTGTCTTAATGGCGCTGGGCAGTCTCATGTTTTCTCTTCCCCACTCGTCGCAGAGAGCCATGGAAGGCATTTCCTTCTTAACATTTCCTTCTTAATACCCTAGCCAACAGAAAATAGGGTTTCTAGTTTGACAGTAAATTATTCAAATTTCAAATTATTATACTTAATAGTTTAGAGATAAAAAGTATATCTTATACTCTAAAGTTATATAACATGTGGTAAGGAAATTAAGAATATATGCATACATGCTGATTATAGTTATTTACTAATTTGAATTTTATTATTGAATATTAATTATTATTTAAGTAGTAGCATAATGGCTGAAACAATGTATTACAGACTACAATATTAGTCACAATACTAGAAAGTCATACATGCCTATGTACTCAAGTGGTTTATTTGTGCCTCAAGCCTAGGAGAATGAAGTGTTTATTTAAAAATATGAAAATTGCCCATTGCTAGAGACTACTCTCTTCTCAGCAGCCTGCTTCTAAATAATAAATGGGACCCATTCTCTCTACTTGACATTAAATAAAATAAAACTAAAACAAAAGACTATGAAAAAACACCATAACACAAGACCTTCTAGGACCTGGCTGAAACCCTTGTGCATCCTTCATTCCTGCTAACTTCTTTCTTCAACGTGGTCTTCTCTAACACAGGCATTCACCAGAATATCTCTTATGAAAGGTTACTTCCCTAGTGTACTAAGTCAAAATCATATCATTAAATAAAGACATGCTCTTCATTACTTCCAGTGATTAACCCACATTCTAAGTGGGAGAACAAGGTGACATAATCTAACTTCAAATATATTTGCATAGAAGCAAAATTTCTGTGAGTTCTACATTATTTATGGCAAGCAACAACAACAAAACAAATGATTGAAAGTGGCTTAAAAGTGAGATGAGCCAGAAGTGGTGGCACACACCTTTAAACTCAGCATTCAGGAAGCAGAGGCAGGGGATCTCTGTGACTTCTAGGTCAGCCTGGCTTTAAAAAGCAAGTAAAAGGACAGCCAGTGCTGCTGCACAAAGAAACCCTGTTTTGAAAAACCAAGATAAATAAATGTATTTTTAATAAGTGAGGATAAATTGAAATTTATGTGGGAAAGAGAAAACACTGCTATTTTAGGACTTACCATTAAGATTTCGTGGTATGAGGGAATAAAATAGATGTGTTCTACAATTAAATGATTTTTAGTGTCTCTCAGCTGAACAGGTCTGGTAGTTGCGGAATTTAAATGAATAAACAAAACTACCTCTTCATTCATATATCATTTTCAAGATAAAAAATTCAAATGATTAGCTTAATACATACCATATAATTATTCCTGACATGTTTCCAAGATTTGAACAGTAAATCAGATGACCACATAAATACCAAGGCAAATTCTAATAAACCTGTATTCATGAACTCAGAAGTCCTAAGAGAAAGCTTAGCAATATATGCCTAAGTGTATGAAAAATGACTCTAAAATAAACCTACGTGTGGGAAGCAAGGTGATAAATAGAAATCACAAGTCTGATTTTGTGAGCAATAATCCAGTTAAGACTTTTCTTTTTGATGACCAGTACTAACCTGGACTATATACAAGACCACTGTGGAATATATCTTGGAACTTAAAGAAAACTTGTTAAACGTTTAGCTCAAAAAGTGCAATGACAATACCACTAGTCTTTAAAATATATTATTTCTAAATAAAATCATAAAATAACTACTAATATATTATGTATTTCATATTATACCCACACATACATACACACACACACACACTCACAGACACACATATGGTTTTTCGAGACAAGGTTTCACTGTAACTTTAGAACCTGTCCTGAAACCAGCTCTTGTAGACCAGGCTGTCCTCGAATTCACAAAGATCCACCTGCCTCTGCCTCCTAAGTGCTGGGATTAAAGGTATGCACCACCACTATCTGGCTTTACTATATATTTAATAATAATTAATTATATACTATTTGTTATAATGAATGACACAAATATATAACATCAAATATTTAAATACTTATCCTCTTCATTCTGTACATCTCTACATATGGCCTCTCTTCTGCCAAGGAATGTCTTAGACATCTATTGTTTCTTTTAATTGTGCATAGGGCTGGATAATTAGTTTTCATTTTATAATAAGTTATCAGGCTTTTCATACTAAAAATAAGCAATACAAAAAATGTCTTACTCTGATTACTTAAAATATAAAACAAAGCAAGAAAAGAAAGTGCAACAACAATAATATTCAAACATTCCTTAAGCTTTGACTAACACAATTTTACACAGGATTTTAGTTATATTTGTTCTACAAACCAGTGGCAATACCATAGAGACAACTTGACCATCCAAAAAGAAAGAGAGTAATGTATTTTTTGATGATCGGGCATAGGCTCATCTAGGGCAGTGGAGATCCCTACCAGCATCATTTTATCCTGGAGGGAGCCATTTAACACTTTACCTGTACCAAGAAAACCATTTGGGCTTACTTATGTTGCTTTAGCGCAAGTCAGTATGTGGAACGTAATTTGTTCCCACATTATTAATATTCAGAAAGAGTATTTAATGTGTTAATGTCTCAGGATTAAGAATAAATAATGGTCTTTCAATTACTGTTTTAGTCAAGTATAAGCTCAATTATTGAAGAAAATCTCAAAACACTTCCATATTGGTAATTTGTTAGTGGTGATTCTCTCTCTCTCTCTCTCTCTCTCTCTCTCTCTCTCTCTCTGTGCTTGTCTGCCTGTCTGTCTTCTTCCTTTATTTTCTTTTTTGCAATAATGAAAATGAACTATTGGGACTCATGAGTGCAGAGCGAACACTCTGCCACAGAACTATGTACCCAATCCTTTATATTGACAATGATCCTTCTTCTTTATTATAATGTGCATGATAATCAAAAGAAGTTCAATATGGCACAGGTTATAGAATATACCAAATGCAGATTTGGATGAGTAGAGATATAGACTATCTCTACAAACAGACTATGTGAAGTGAAAGGTGTCATGTCAGGTCTGAGATACATGACAACAATGACATATATTTTGTCTCAGAGACATCTGCAGCTCCATGAACATGGCATTGAATACGAAAAACATTTGAGCTGTTGAGATGCTTGCTGGATAATGTGTTGTTGTTTTTCTTTTTGGTGGCTTAAACGTGGTTTTAAGGGAGAAGTATAATTCTTTCTATATTAAACCCCTAACATTGTCTACTAATTTATGCTGTATAGTCTAATATTCTATCTGATTATTGGGAGTATCTTTTGTAGCAATTTCTTGTGAACATAAACTCCATTTTTTGAAATGTCTGTATCGATTGTTTTCATTGTATTGGCTTTAAGGAGATGAAATACAGTAACAACACAGCTGTAGCTCTTTGTACATAGATTATTTTAATCCCTTTGAGGCAATTCTAGGACCATTGTTTGAACTAGATACTAAGCTAGACTCTTTGTATTCTCAAGATTTGATGAATGGCTCTGATTTTACAGCAGGCTTCTGATATCTCTGAGAATTCATGGAACCCAGAGATTTATTTTTGTGGTCCCAATGCAATCAGTATGGTTTTTCTCTTGAAATGATCCATCCTTGAAATAGAGCTTGGGCTTTGATTTTGTTTGCCTACCTATTTTTCATACATAAAATAGTTTTTTAATACAGTAATATTTTCAATAAAAACATATGGATGTATTACAAATAGTATGCTCAAGATATTATAATTATAGTTTATAAATTAAATGAATGTTTATTATAAATCAAAATGAGCTGGGCATATAGCCAAAAATAAAATAGACAAAACATTAATTTCTAAAACTCATATTTTATTTGAGAAAATAAACATGAAGACACATAAAAATAAATAAATAAAAAGATAATGTGTTTGTTATGTCTCTCTAAAAACTATCAAAAGTCTTTCCTAGTCAAAAGGAAAATTATTACTGATTTTCAAATTATCTTGATATTGTTAAAAAAACAATTGAGGGAGCTCTTGTGACATGATGGGGTATAACTGCTGTGGATAGACTCAGAGTTACTTTATTAGTGTGAATATCTACAAAATTCTGCTAAATATATTGAGCTATGGGTAAAAAAACATCAACAAGGAGAAAAAAACAGCAGTCAGTATTATTTCTTTAGGGGGTAAATGAAGAGATAGAATGGCCATCTGGGAACAAAATCTCCGTATAGGGACATTCATCAGCAGAACAGAAGGGCTTTAGCTCTGCAGTCTGCTTACCATGTCTGTGGAAAAGCATCATTTAAAAGCTTACACAGCTTTCCACTTTGTGAACCATTTTTATATGAGAAAAACAGATATCTAGTGTCTTTATCTAAGATATGACTGGGTTCCTGTCTTGGGTTCATCCATACTGTGCACTTGCTTGATTTGACAGCAGCAGATCAATCTTAGAGAAGGCATGATGTAGCAGGTATAAAACATGTCACAAGCCATCCCTCTGCTTTCCCATATTGCACATGCTGAAGGACACCTACCTCTTTTCACACCCCATACACTGACAACTTGCCTTCTCTCCCCTCCTGTCCCACACCAGATGGCTCAATCACTGAATACAGAACTTTTCAATACATTCCTATCATCTTCTGAAGTAAAATGCTTCTCTTGGCCAGGCTTTACATGATGCATCCTGGTGTGCAGCCTAACCCTGAGAATTAACGTGGACATGAAACAGTTAAGCAGGGAAATGAGAAAGGGTGCTATGTATTGAAGGTGTTGTAAGAGAAGATTTTAGCGTTTCTATCAAAGGTAAAATGAAGGAAGAACATATATTTTCGCTTATTTCTGCCAACAGGAATTCTTTGGTGGTGGGTGTAGAGATTTGACCTATTACATTTGAAAACAAGAAATTCAACTTTAATAAATGAGTATAAGATTTATATAAACTACGCTAAAGAAAATGTAGAGACAGTAGCAAGCAAATATCAAGATGTCACTGTAAGTTAATGTTAACACAATATGCATTATGAGGCCAGATGCCAATGTGCATACATGAGAATTGAACAAACAAAAATGCAATGCAAACTGGATATAACAAATACTTCTGTGACAAACTAAGAAATTCCATTCTTTGCAGACAGGTGTTAATGATGTTTATGATCACAATTAAACAGTCTGGCAAATCATGATTTCTTTGTTAATAAGGGACCTTAAGTAATACGAATATCTCAGACATTGCCATTAAAACATAAAATACAATTTTGTTCCCTTCAAATGGTACATTTTCCAGTTCAAGAAAACATTGTTATTTCTACAAAATCTGTGTTTTAAACTGCTGTCCACACAATCTAATGAATTTCTTTGGTGATAAATTTGGGTTCAACCTTTCTGACAGTGTGTAGCTTGTCTTTAAATCTCTGAATTATAACACGAAGCCTCCCCTGCTTTCTGGGCCTTTTATAAAATATGAAATTAACTGATTTGAGACAGGAAAAAATGGTCTGGAATTTCTTCTCAGTATTTGAAGTTCAGAAATCAAATAAATTCCTCTTGCTCATTTTCCACGTATTACTTACAACTCCAAGAAATTGATAGGCAGAAAATGAACCATGGGAAATAAAGGTATTAACTCATACAGCAGGTATCAGGTTACTAAGATAACATGGATTTGTTCAGTTGTTGGTTAGAATCAATGGGATATTGATCTGCAGAATCTATATCAAATTGTTTATTCTTAGTCTCCAAATCTCTTGAATATGCCAGGGATGTTTTAAAGAATTTTTGTGCATCTTGTAAATCCATTGTGCCTTCTGTACTTGAGTATATTAGGTTTCATGGCATTTCATAGATATGTATGGTATAGCATCCTAAAGGTCAATAGCAGTAGATTTCCTAAGGCCTCCTGGGTTCCTACTCAGGTCAGTTCCTCTTGCATCTTCTAAATTATTCCACAACCATATTAGATTTTTCATGTGATAGAATATGAATAAATTGATACCAGATCTAAGAGCTGTTCATTGTATATTTCTATATCAATTTATATTAGTCCTAAGTCATTTCTATCTGATCCAGGCTTTTGCAGTCTTAAAAATAACACTGGCCTCAGACAGAAACTATATTCTTAAGGTTAGCCACAATGGACTTATAATGAAATGAGCAAAAATTTGTATGAAGGTTAACAGACTGTAAAAATTAGAGAGGGTTAAAATTTTCCACTTAATTTCCTTTTACATTAAAAATGTTCATAATGAAATCTTATGAAAATGAAGATCATGAAATGTTTAAATATTTTCTCCTTGTGGTTTAAGTCACTTAAAAATGAATAATTTAATTTATACAAAAATATTGTCAAAGTTTGTGCTATATTTTTAAGTCATCATGAGAAAATTATGCATGCTAACTAGAAATATAGAACTTTGAACATTGTTAGTGTGTGAAAACATATAAGAAAGTAGAGTCTGGCCTGGAAAAGATAGAGACTTGAAGTGAGAACAAATCAAGGACACATGTTTACTTATGCAAAGAAACTTTTTATTTTCAGATTGCTAAATCTATATAACTACTTTTTTGTTGCAGTAGGCAAAATATTCAATAACAGATTCAATTATAATGGATTTAATGAACAATAACTTGTTTTAGATCCTATTCCCTCCATTCTCTCTCTTTGAATTCCTCTACTATCTCTCATCCTACTTTTTCCTCCCATCTTTGTGTGTTTCCCAGCCATTTTGAGTTAATACATAAAGTTCTCCTGTCATTCCTAGAAAAATCTACTGTGTCTGGATCTGACATTCTTTCAGCATTTACTGCCAGATTATCTCTGAAGACTCGGGAGAGGAATAGATGTCCTAATTAGAGCTGAGGAATCTATCGTCCCTTAATCTCTGCATTGATCATTTTTTTTGTCTTTGGAAAATAAAGCTTAATTGATGAGGGTTGAGAAATACACTAATCTTCTGGTATAAATATAGTAACTTGGGTAGTTTAGGCATTAAGAACAACTATTGACGAATGGGACCTTGCTAATTCAAAAGTTTCTGCATAGGAAAGAATATCACCAGAATGAAAAGGCAGCCCATGGAAGGTAAAAAAAAGGACTTCAGCAGCATGCAGTGTATTTAGACTAAGAACCGTAGGTGTAGGGCTGTGTTTTATATGTATTAATATGTGTTAATTGTTATGTGTTAATATGTGTTATGTGTTTTATATTTGTTAATTGGGAGCTGGGCATCTCATAGTCACTTTTCTTTGCATTTTGACCAGTTGTTGTGTTCTGTAATGGTCTCAATCTCTGCAAAAAAAATCTTCTTTGAAGAGGGATTAGAACTACATTTATATGATGGCATGCAACATGTTTTTAGAAAGCCACTGGAAATTATACACTGCTTTATCAAAGTATCGGTAGTATATTCTCCTGTAGGTTTCACAGACTCACCATCAAACGGCAGTGGATTTCCAATACCAGGAATGAATTTTCTCCTATCAAATGGAACTTTAGTGTAATTGATAATTGTTGATAATGCATCCCTCTCATCCCTGGCTAAGATATGGATCCTTTGGAGACATCTTGCCTTGCTTTTCATTTTTCTGGTTCTTGGTGTCACACCTAGATAGCACTATGGATTCCTTTTCCTCTTAGGCAAATTGCAGAAAACTTTATGACACTCTAAGAGCTATTCCTCAGGGAGAATGTTTCCAGATCAGGTCACATTAATTCCTCCAAGTTCTGTATCAGAAGTAAGAGGTATATTCAGCAACTGGCACTTACATTTAATTCTGGTAGTCAACCAAAGGGAGCATCAATAGACTATAGTTTTGGGAGTTGCTTAGACTCCATTCACCAATGACTCAAAGGAGTATTCTCATATCTAGTTCTGGGGTTTGTTGGATAGACTAGTATTTTTGGAGGGTATTACCATTCCCCTGTGGCATTACCTAAATTAAATTATA
>LOJH01011676.1:0-26262 GCA_001685095.1 Ellobius talpinus
GTGTTGTTATTTTGGGTGTAAAGCTAGCCGTGCGGGAGCTGGGTGGGACGAAAAAGCAGGCCCGCTCTCCCCTATCACTACAGAGACTATAGTTAATAATCGTCAGTTTCCATACTCAAATTTGTTGGCTAGAATATCACATCAACCATAACATGGATTAATTATTCTAAGAGGTAAAATAAAGATTCTTCTCTGTGTTGGGACGAGGGCATGTCTGTCGTCCACTTGTCCTTGGCTTCCATAAGAGATTTCCTCCATAACTCCTGGCTTACTATTCCACCAATTGCCATGAATGTGATAATTCTCCCTGAGGCATTTTCCTAGAGACAGAGAACAGGTTTCCTAACTTTTCTGTCTTCTTTTTAGGAATGGCATAGCTATATGCCTCATATATGCTAGATTGAGATTTAATGCTATAAAGCCCACTGTTGTTCAAAGTGCCTGGAGTAGAGGAAAAACGTCATTCCGGGCTCAATATTAGAATGCCATTGCCATCACACAAAATCATCTTCCATTTAGCTTTAATCAGTAGTAACATCATTAATTACATTTTTTAAACTTTATACATACAATGTATTTTCAGTCACCTTCCATTACCCTCTGGTATCCTTTCTCCTTTCCCTCAGAATCCTTCCTTCCTCTCTCACCTAGTCCCCCAGTGACCTCGATTAGAGGAACAACACCCTCTCCACTGCAAAAGCCACCAGCAGTAGTAGCTCTCCCAGTCTCACAGGCACCTCCTCTACCCATGGGGCTGATCTTATGCAGATGTCCACAGCTGCTGTGTTTTCATGGTTGCAAAGATAATGTCATTATCTAGGTGGCACTGATTCATGAGATGCTCCCTCAACTTCTGGTTCTTAAAATTCTTTCCACTCTTTTGTAATATTTTCATGCATATGTGCGTGTGTTGTGATACAGATGTTCCATTTAAGGCTGAATGTGTGTATAAGTCACTTATTTTCAACACTCTAACCATATATGAAAATGGTCTCCGCATTAACTGTCACCCTCTGCAAAAAAGAACTTCTCTGTCCTAGCCTAAGAGCCGCACTATTCTATAGAAGGCAGTTTGCTCAGATGTTCATTTAGGAAAGTAATAGTAGCTCTTACATTTTTTATTCTTAGGTACCAATATTTGTTCTCGCAACAGATTTAAATAAGATAAAAGAATGTTATTCATTGGATACCCTTAACTACCTTAAGGAAGGGGATAATAATTGAGCTAGAAGAAGTGACATGCCGTGCCCCTAACACTGACAACACTGCCTCCCCTAAATGTTCACACTTACTAGGTCACAACGGACATTTCTGTTGGCTGAAAACAAAGAAGTCCAAATACCAAATATACTGATTTATGTAATCAAATCAATTATCAACAGACACTGCTATGGATTTTTGTCGTCACCTCGACAGCCTTTTCCCAGTGCTTACAAAATCTAACCCAGGTTCCAGAGAAAACCATCTCCCCATTCTCTCTGTGCTTCAGAAATGTGAATGAGACCTAACAGACTGGTAATGAAACTTCCAGGATGCCTCTGTGTTACCAGCTTGGATCTTCTTACTGAACTTAACTCTGAGAGAAACACAAAGAGCTGCTATGATCATCACCTAGTACTCCATGATCCAATAGGGAAGGCATGTAAGGCTGGATGATGGACAGATGCATGCATGGATGGACATGTGCCTTTCAGTCCTGGTTTACACAAAGAGTAATGTCTGTCCTGTCCTTGTTTTTTTCAACAATTTATCAAGAAATTGATTTTAGAAGTTGAGTTTTCTATTATCTTATAACCACAGAGCTTTGGCTGAGTATAAGATTGATGTTCAGTTCCACTAATCTAAATAACAAGAACATCCTTTTGAGATGTTCTGAGAAAAGATGTTCGGAAGAAACACCAAAAAAAAATGCAAGAGCCACTCTCCAAATTACATATCAGGCTGTTTCTACTTCTAGGTTATCTATTACCTCCTTCTCTTGCTCTTTTTCTTTATTCACTCATTCATTCATCTAACTGACAAAAGTGTCAAAACTCCTGGCCTCTATTTAGCCTCAAAGTAACAGCCATGTAAGAGACAAACTATTTTGGATTCAAATACAACAGAAACCAGATCACCTATTCTGATGCTCTCTGTTCTTCAGAGAATTTTCACCTTCCATTTTAAAAGTTTAAGGGGAAAAAAGTGAGGTGGAAGCTGAGACCTTAGAAAGGCGGTGTCTTAAAGTAAGCACACAACTCTATGTAGAACACTCAGCCTATAAAGTTTACGCCAGAGTAAATGGCATTTCTGATTAAGTCACTGTTGGCAGTCTGAGGTTTTCTAGAAAAAGACAGCTGTAGCCTGGCACAGGACAAAACAGCTACAACCATCAAGTGGCAGGGTGGGGGATAGATTCTTACCAAACATGAGCTTCCCTAGGAATGAGCAGAGGTACAAAAGGTGGCTGTGAAGTTCACCTGCTAAGCGAGGTTCAGAGACACTGTCAGTGTAACAACTTCAATTCTTTTCAGACTTAAAAGAACATGGGGGAAGTTGTATGAAAGTTATCTAACGTCAACACAGGTAACCAGGTTTTAAAAATCATTTACACAAACTAGAAAAATGTAGGAGAAGAGCTAAGTAACTGATGGAATGAAATATGGAGTCATAGAAAACACTCCATGATAAGATTTTAATATATACCAACAAGAGATTCCTGTAATAGGGAACATTTGCTGATACAACTAATAGTATTAGAAGCAAGACCTCCTTTTAATTGGGGTTCCTAAATCTTTAATGTTTCTAAATGTATGCTAGTGATCTGAAGATGTGGAAATTGTGCTTATTCAATATATAAAAATTTAAAGCAGAATAATCAGCAAATGTTAAATAACAGGATCAGGATCCAAGCAGACAGATGGGAATGAGGCTAAATTTAATTGGCACACATGTATGATCATCCTATATTTAATTCCAAAATGTAACTGTATAAATATGATGTATATGAATGTATCAGTATTTATGAAAGACAAAGGCCCAGTTTATCAAAAGCTAAATGTGCTAACTTGATATTAATCAGCATTATCATGTATTATAACAGGCATCAACCTTAATCACATAATCAGGGTATACTTCCTAACAATGTGCTAATATTAAGAAGGTCCACCTGCCATCCAGAGAAATGACTGTGCCATTAGATAGAACTTAGCCATTAGATAGGTCAAAGAACTCAAAAACAATTTGGAATTACAGCTCACTAAAGAACTTCATTTTCTTAGTCTCCTTTCCCCCTCAGCATATGTGGATATATGTATGCAAGTGTATCAGAATAAAATTAATTTTATTTCCTTTGTACCTTGACAGGCAGTTAGCAGAAGGGTCACCCACCTCTGTAACTGTCCTTTACTGTGGCTAGCATTTTATTGACAGCTGCTTTGCAAACTAGAGAACCAACCTGCCACACCCAGTTTTCTTCAATTATATTCAAGTTAGAGTGGACAACCTGAACCTCGTACTCTTAGACCAATGGTTCTCAACCTTCCTAAGGCTGCGACCCTTTACTACAGTTCCTCACATTGTGGTGACCCCTCAACCATAAAATTACTTTGTTGCTACTTCATAACTGTCATTTTGCTGTTATGAATCATAATGTAAATATCTGATATGCAGGATATCTAATATGTGACCCCCAAAGGGGTCGCAATCCACAAGTTGAGAACCACTGACTTAGAGGGTCCCTGGAGAGGGTGGGTAGGTAAATACTCCACATTAGACTGGATCGATTGCCCACTCCACTGAGAACCTACCAAAGGGAAAGACACGTACTAGGCTACCGTGTCTCAGAAAGACACTGTACTCCTCCACACTACTTCAGAGCTACTTCTGTAGAAGTGCAAAAAACACCTTTAACCGGATCCCTACCCTGAAATCCTGAACCCTTTCAGTAACTGAAATAGTCTTTTAAGAAGTGGAAATGACTTACTGTCAACTCTCAGGTATTACTGTAACAGCGGAAAGAGTAGTATGCGGTCTGATACTATAGTTTCGGAGAGCACATATTTTAAAATCACGAGTGGGAGCTTCTTTTACAAATTACAGTGGGCCGGAGAGATGGCTCAGGTGTTAAAAGTCTAGGCTCACAACCAAAAGTTACAGTGTATTCAAATTATCTCATTAAATCAATTATGAAACCCAGGGGAGACTCAAATTTAATTTTACTCAGAACTCCTGTTTTTTATTTTTCAAAGGCCTTAAAGAAAACATACTTATATAAAAGAACAAAGTCCACACAACCTAGTCCGATGAATTAAGTCCTATTAATGTAAACACACACATACACAAATTCACCAAGGATGATCTCATTTATACAGAACTGATACAGCAGAAAGCAATCACTGTTCACAATGACTGATTTATAAACCACTAAAGATTTGTGAATATCATTTTTACTCTCCTCAGTAACTTACTTTTTCCTCTTCTGGAAGACTACTCCAGGCAGAGACTGAGTACTGTAAAAGTAGCTGCAGCTGTGTCAAGCTGCATGCCCCAGCATGAAGGCTTCAGCAAATGTCTTGGGGTGGGGGTAGATTGTTAGAACAGAAGAGGACCTAGCGTGTCACTTGTCACAGCTGTTTACACACAGCTGTAATGATCTGAGTTGTCTGTGTCTTTCCCACTGAACTGTGTGTGACCTCAGGATAGTCTGTCCTACTGATTTTTAACCCTCATCTGCATCTGTGATATACTGAAGGTTCAACGTTTATTGACCAGAAAAGCTCTCAGTTTATGCTATGAGCTATAACCGATTTGAAAAAGCAGCTCTGCAACAAAGTAGTGACAATTCAAATAAAAGAAAACGGAACCTAACAACATGTTTAAAATACACGCTAAGTGCATTATGATTTCTGAGAAAGCACTTGAGTTTTCAATCCATCTTGCTATTAAAGATGTACCAGTTTTATTTCCCTTTGAATCTTTTTAGACAACAGAAATTACAAAGTACTCAAGTCTGTGCAGGGTGACACATGCAACAGGGTAATCCCTGCAACAGAGAAGCAGAAGCAGTAGGGTCTGAGTTCCAAGACAGCCCGGTCTACACAGTGAGTGGCCAACTAAGGCCACACAGCGAGACCATGTTTCACAAACACACATGTACACATATATACATTGTGGAGAGTCTCAAATGAATTATACACTACTACTGCCAATGACTTTGAATGATGGCCCTAGATCTTTGAGGAGGCCAAGCAGTAATTTTGAGCTTTAGTATGTCTTAAAGCTTGGAGGATAAGCGTGTTTACTTGAGGAATAAACTGTTAAGGATACTCATGTCAAATAAAAACATATCAAATCAGCATAAGAATTAACTTAGCCAGTGCTCCTAAGAAACAGAGATACTAAACTCTCAGCTAGTAAAGACCATTTATGTCCCTCTCCACAATCAACTTATTCCACTCTAGCATCTCCTGTGCCCAAGAAACCACTGTCTAGGTGGCCAGTGATTCCCACGTTCCTGAACACATAAGAGCACAGTCTTTCTTATGTGACGTCCTGGCAACCTCTGCTACCCTTTGCCACTCTCCCGACTCTTGAAGCTTCTGTTTCTGTAATCCCTCCACGGCTGGATTCTTGTTCCCACCACACGGCCATCTCTGGTTGCACGTTTTCACCGTCCAGAGCTTGCTGGTCTTTTTGAATTGTCAAGCCTTTCTTAAACCTTTCATTTTTACAGTAAGATTCCTGGCTTGGGGGGGGACGATGACTTTTGAAGAGCTCCAAAATAAAGTTAATTTTATATAATCCTGTGCAATTTCCCAAATTTAAGAACATACTATATCTCCGGTTAAATATGAGAACCAAATGTTCTATCATTTTCTAGTCTCTGTGGTGTTGAAATTTTCGGCTATAGTCAAGGAAGAGATTTCTAAATTAAAACAGTGTTTTTCCTTCTGTTCAGGGGCTAAGAGGCAACATGAACGCTTGAATGTCACACCAGCTGCTCCACCGGCCTACTCAGTTCTTAAGAGCCTCTATCCTGTCAATTCACAAGAACCTACACTTAAATGCTTAAGGAAACAGGATGCTCATTATGTCACCAAACAGGCTCACAAAAAATAAAGTTGGCAATACCAAGGGAGGCTCTTTTCTGCAAATTAACGTGAGTTTTCTGTTTTATTAATTGAAAATTCTAGATTTCAAAGATTTGGACCAGCACTTCAAAACTGAAAACAAAGCTAAGAGACACTTTCCCAGGCCTTCGTTTCTATTTTATATATGTAGTTTGAGTGTGGACGGTCCTTTTGCAATTTCCAGCTATAGATACTGAAGAGGAGATTGGGAAAAAAAAATCAATACTCAGTTTCATGCTATTTCAAGCAACTCGGCTGAAAAATAAGCTATAGTTTAGAGGATATTAAGGAACATTTGACTGATGGTGAACTCCATAAAGTGTACACAGTCTGGGCATTAGGAATGTCTTCAACTGTAATTTACTCCATCACATCACCAATGAGCCTCTAAGCTGCTCACATATTCCCAATCTTTCTCCTTTAAATTGTTTCCCCACATGTATACCTGACCATCATTTTGGTTTGTATTCTGACTGCTATTGAAGGCCAGTGCCACCCACTGAAACCATCGCCTAGAATTGTACTAATTTTAGATTTTCTCCCTGTGAATCTTGTCACACATTCTGACTGGTCCTAAGGTCACCAGACTCCTTGGCCATACTAGCTTCCCTCGAAAAGGTAGCTTCTAAGTGTCTTTATGTGTGACTTGTTCTGGTCCTCCTCCTGTGTCTATCTGGTTAATTAGCGACCCCTAGATGAGACAAACCATCTGCTTAAGCAATACTGAAAAAATACATATTTAACTAATGGGGTGTGTGCATGTGTTAGACAAGGTCTCAGTGTGTTATCTCTAGGTGGCTTGAGTTTGATGAGTCCTCGTTTCTGCCTTCACTTGCTCGAGCCACCATGCCCACTGAAAACAATTTTAAAAGTTTTAGTTGTTGTCTTTGAGGACTTTTTAAAAATTGATTGTTTGGGAATGTCATACAACACCCTCCAATCACACTCATTTCCTATTCCTCTCAGGTCCACAGTGGCATATGCCTTTAATCCCAGCACTCAGGAGGCAGGGGAGGGAGGCAGAGGTAGGCTGATTGCTGCTTGAGTTCAAGGCCCATCCAGTCTATATAACAAATTCTAGACCAGCCAGGGATGGATGCATGAGATCCTGTTTCAAAAACAAAAACCAGGTTCTAGTTCATTAAAAACTTACATGACTTTGTAATATACAACCGAATGACACATCTCATTTTCCCAGAATATTTTGATTTTGATTTCAAGGCTTTCATTGCTCACACTCCTCCTTCTTAAATTGCCATTGCAAGCCTGCACCTCCATGCCTTTTCTGTTAGGTCTCTCTCGGCCTTGCCAATATTCACATACAGTCTACTTCATAAAAGACCATCTCTTTCTTGTCCTCTAAAACGTCTGCCTCTCTTGGGATTTTCTTAACCCATCAAGCTATCTGTTTCATCTCCTTCTACCACATCCCCAAAAAACTTCTTTCCTCAATACAACTTCATCCCCAGTTCTCATCTTGAGGTTGGCAACTGGATCTGTGCTTGAGTCCACACATTCCTGAGATGACGTTACAGTGATTAGTTGTTGCTCTTCACCCCCACCTTTCTCTATGCCACGGTCTCATTGTAAGGTATTCTTCTAGTCACTCTATCACTTAATTCAAATTCAGTAGCCTTTTAAATCTTTACAACATGTTAAATGAGGGCATCACCCGGATCTACTTGCAGGATTCTCTTGGCAACTCATATAACATCATGGCCTACATCTACTAGAGAGTATTACTCTCTTGCTACTGGTTACATTACAGCTGTCGACCCACATTATCACTGAAGTCAGGTGAAGTCACTAATATTAAACTTAACACTGTCTCATATAAACGGTTTTCTCTGAAGTTTCTATCAGTACCAAAGACATCTGAATAAATCCCATGTCCAAGGCTCTGTGCTCAAGGAGTTCAGTCTCTATAAAGGAGAAAGACAAGTATGTAAGCAACTCCAAGCAAACATTACACAAGGACCCACAAAGGAAATGGTGAGCAAGAAAAGGCTAGAGTACTAAATGAGTGCGTGACTCCAGACCTCAGTGTCTAGAATCTGCCCTGTCTGGACCAGCAGTGCAGGGGTGGTAAGGAGATGGGAACAGGTGTGGCGGTGTGATGTCACCAAGTACAGGAGAAAAAGGAGGTAGCTCAAGAAATAGCTGGTTTTGTGATAAAGGCACTATTTCTATCTCCAAAGTTAGTTTCACAGAAATTAATCTTCGTTCCTAAAATACAACCTAAGCTTCCATAACAGAATGCTAAAATAACAGCAGCACTCATGTGAAAAAGGCAGTGCAGGCTTGGGAGACAGCTCAGCCGTTAGAAGCTCTTGCTGTTCTTCCAGAGGATCAGAGTTCAGTTCCCAGGATACACATGAGCCACTTACAGCTGCCTGTGACTCTAGTTCCAGGGGATCTTCGAGTTTCTTTTCTCCACAGGCACCCCACCCAACATGTGGACATGTGCATGCACACATGGACACACACATTTACTTTAGATAACTGAAACTGAAGGTTATTATAAAACCAATACAGAAATATTCAAATTTGCTGACTCTGATTCTTTCTGCTATTAATAAAGACAAGTGAAAGACTAAACATATTTGTGCCATCTTTTGAGAAGACCAAAAACAAGTTTAATTTCCTTTCTTAGCATTGTAGAAAGTAAACTTAATGAATCAGGAAGATGAGGATTACTTTCAGCCAGTGATGGAAACTGGGAAGCATCTAGTTCATGATATCTTAACCGCCAGAGATCTTAACAGACCTACAAACAAACAGAAGTCCTCGACTGCTGCAAGCACCCTTCTGAACGCTAACCTCTTCTTTTCCTTTTTACTGGCTTCTTCCAAGGGATGCTTCCAATGCTCCCCCACTCTGAGCTAAGAGCAGAGAAACAGTCCATGTATGTGTTTCTATGGTCTTTCAGAGCCTCTGTAATACATCCAGCATGTCCTGCAATCTTTTGTGCAGATCGCATTCTTCCTTGCTAAACCGCAAGTGAGGTCTGAAGGCAGGATGGTCATTCACATCTGTATCTCCTAGTGACCATTCGAGCAATGGTATTTTGTCCCTAGAAACAGTTCAACACAGGGTAATTAAACTGAACTGGAGCACATGAGGCAACACCATTAAAGATAACATGGTCTTTTATGAAGGAACCTCATTCAGATGCCAGAAAGCTGAACTGAGTTTCTTTCACAGAAACCAAGATTCTTTCAGCACTTACAGTGACACACAACCCACAAGTTAATCAGAAGAGGAATGATGGTCAGTCCATAGCTTCTTGGATTCCACATCACACTTTCTTGAAGTAGCAGAGCGACCTTGACAAATACTGCTTCACCTTCATAATTTTTAAAATGTGAGCAAACTGGTAACTTCAACTCTCTGGACTCAGCTTGCTCCTAGAGCCTGCTCTGCTTCTTAATATTAAGCACTCAGTGAACTATAACTATCGTGATGCTTTTCATTAGCAAAATATTTTAATTAGTTTCCTGTCACACTTATGTCTAAATTAACTCTGTACTGTGGAGGGTTATTATGTATATTTATAATACATGTATTATATATACTAATATATAATAAATGCATTACATATATTTATTAAATAGACAGATGTTTGTTTTGGTATTTGAAGGTGATATCCTTTCATACAGTAACTCTAAATAAAACTTTATTATTTCAAAGAGCTGAAGAATTTTAATCTCCAAACTAGGTTGGTCCATATTTGAAAGAATAGTATGGTCACCCAAAGGGAGAAAAGTTTTCCTCCTATGATTAAAATCAGACATTTAAATTATTAGGTAAGAGTCTTGGAGACAAAGTAACCATTAAAGAAAACTAAGATACAAACCTGGAAAACTCTTTGCTGCGTAATATGGGGGGGGCAGAAATTTGTAACTAGAGGTTTTTCTCCCACCCACCAGTTCCCAAATAACCACTATGAGGCTTAATAATAATCACAAACTGTTTAGCCAATGGCTCAGGTTTCTTACTGGCTAGCTCTACATATAAATTAACCCATTTCTATTAGTCTATTTTTACCACAAGGCTCGTGGCTTGTTACCTCACATCTTATTCCCCAGAAGCTACTGAGTCTCTGATTCTGCCTTCCTTCTCCCTGTCCTCTGTTTGGATTTCCCACCCAGCTATATTTTGCCCTGCCATAGGCCAAAGCAGCTTCTTTATTAACCAATGGTAATAAAACATACTCACAGCATACAGAGGGGCATCCCACACCATACATTCCAACATGACACACGTTCTTGAGAGACTTCTTACTCTTTTGTCTGGGTAGCCTGTCTATAGCAAAAAGAACAGGCAGGATTGGGGAGTTTCTAATAATAATAGGCTTTAGAAAAAAATCATCGACTGAGATGACTGTGGGACTGAGGGACTGAGAAATGGCCCAGTGGGTAGTGTGCTCACTGTGAAACCATGAGGACCTGAGTTCAGATGCCCTGATACTCAGCACCCATGTGAAAGCCAGGGGAGGCACCATTTGTAAACCCTCCCCCACAAACTGCCCACCATGCCCTTGGGGACAGGACTGAGAGACTCAGAGGCTTGCGCTATTCAGTCTAGCAGACATGCTAAGTTCCTGGTTTAGTGAGAGACCCTGTCTCAAAAATGGGGTGGAGATTGACTGACAGAGGACATCAAAAACCTCTGTACATGTACACTCAAGTCACACACAGACAAACGGAATTTAGGAATGCTAATTAGTAATCCAGCATTCTGGTTTTTACTCACGCTCACCAACTGTGAGTATGAGTTTGCGTGAGACATCCAGAACGGAGTTACCCTGAGCTTTGCCTGTATGTTTTACTCATTACAAGGTAAGCCTACTAGAGGATATAATAATTCAAGCCTGTGGATTCCCCTCAGGCACAGCCAGTCCTCTCCCAAGATGAGACACTTTGACACCATCATCTGCTATCTCTTCCTTTTTCAAGCCAAAGCACAAAAATGTACATCAAAAGAACAAGATTTCTGACAGGGCTATCCTGCTCCTTAATCCTAGCAAATCACTGTCTCTCCTGGCCTCGTCTACAAATAAGCCACACTGTCTTTCACTCTTCCCATCGACACTTATGGCTTCCTATCTACCGCATGCATTTACCCTCTCACACTCCGTGTACAACTCCTAGTTCTTTTTTTCCCCCCTTTGGTTTTTCAAGACAGGGTTTCTCTGTGTAACAGCTCTAGCTGCCCTGGAACTAACTCCTGTAGACCAGGCTGGCCTTGAACTCAGAGATCCACCTGCCTCTGCCTTCCAAGTGCTGGGATTAAAGGTGTGCGCCACCACTGCTAGGCACAATTCCTACTTCTTACACTGCCGTTTTCCTTCTCTGTGTCTTGACTGGCTTTCCTGCCCACTGCCTGTCTCTCTGCAATTTCTCTCTACACCCACCTCAGAAGAGTCCAAGGTTCTGTACTCAGTCCCTTTAGCACCCAGTTATGACGTTAGATTCCAACCCCACTTTACACATCACTCTGGAATATAGTCTCATATATTTCTGTGTGTTCAAGGTATTAAAGACAATTTAATAGTACTAGGGTCAGCTTGCAATTGCACACTGACATTTTCCTTCCCAAGTTCTGTCTCTTGCTTTCCCCTGCTTGATTCTAAAGCTTCAAACTCCTAAAAACTCTCTCAAGTTCTCTATTCCAGACTTTCAAACTGGTGTCCTAAAGAGCTACTAACTCACAGTACACTAACAGAGGTAGTGTCTGTCATCCCAGCTCTACAGTTTTTTCATGGCCTTGCACACGTGACTCAAAGGGGGAAATGGTACATGTCGCATTTCTTGAGCTTATTTTTAACCACTCTTTTTCCATGAATAACTATTAATATACTCTGGAGCCAGTGTTTCACAGAATACATTAAGAAATGCTGCTCCAGTCTTTCATAGTTCAAGGTACTTACTATTGACATGCAAAAGCAACTGTGATCTCCTGCCAATATTCAGTCAGTCCCTCTCTCACAGCGGTTCTCAACCTATGAGTTGTGACACCTTTGGGGGACACATCTCAGATATCCTGCATATCAGCTATTTACATTATGATTCATAACAGTCGCAAAGTTACAGTTGTGAAGTAGCAATAAAATAATTTTATGGTTGGGGTCACCACATGAGGGACTGTATTTGAGGCAGAGTATCTTACTGAACCTAAGGTTCTTAACTGGCTGGAGACTGCCTGTCCAGCAAGCCCTGGCGATTCTCCTAACTGCTTCCTAGTGCTCAGACTAGAGGTGTGTGCCACCCAACCTACCGTCTTACATAGGTTCTGAAGATCTGAATTTGCTGAACCATTCCCCCAGTCCATCAAATTCCCTTTCTTCCTATTTTCTCAATCCATCCTTTATATATTCCCTCTTAAATCACTGAATTTCAGATCATGTCCTATGTAAGAGTCCTCTCAAAAAATATAAATAAACCCAATGTTGCTATCAACATTTCAGGACTGCTGTAAGGATTAAATGTGTCATCTTTTCTCTGTGATGCAGTCAAAATCCTTCTCGTTACGGCAAGTGCGGATCAGAGTACTGGGACTTCTATTTCCTCTATACAGGCAGCACTGACACTGGAAATATTAGCTAAGACTGGGACTTTACATAAGGCAAATAAGAAATGTGCATGAAATGTAATCAGGTACAGAGAAGTAACAACTCACAGCCAGTTTTTTTATTATTTCAAAATTTAATGCTGAATTTCCCTATTACTTTATTACTATATATGGCATCTTTCAGCTAGTCTATAAATTTCTCAAGACTGTCATGTCCATTTAATCTGTGAACACATATTAACATGAAAAGAGCACACATATTTAAATATTATCTCAGTCCCAGGTATTGTGGACAGAGAGGAAGACAGAGCCCTTCCCCAGAGTTATTCAGAACACCTGTCTCCTACTGTAGGTACAGGAAGTGTACAATGTTTATACTGTTCCCTTTGCGATAGAGTCTCACTAAGCACCCAAGCTGGCCTGGAACCCATGATCCTCCTGACTCAGAACAGCATAACTCCAAGAGCTGCACATACTGATGCAGGTTGATTTTCTGATTTCCCCCTCTTCCCCCTCCCCACCCCCCACACTGACTTCCTTTCTCCTTGATTATTTACAGTTCCATAAAATTGAAAAGGGAAAAAGGGGTGGTAGTGGTAATTCCAGATTTCTGATTAAAGTCGGTACTGGCAAAAAATCCGCAAGGAATATGAATGAAGACAGTGATAGGTAGGCTGTGGCCCCAAAGCAATGCTTCTGCGATAACAGACATATCTCACATTAGTAATCCTTTGAATTACTGAGGGAAGGGAACCCTCTCAGTTTATTACAGAGTATGATCACAGCAATGATGCCAACAATAAACAGCTAACATGCACACAGTGTTTATTTTGGCCTTTAGGAGGTTGTGACCACAGGGTGAACATATAATGCAAAGATCTAAAAGGTTCTTAAGTCTGAATATGGTGAGGGTGTTAGATTCTAAAGTATTTATTATGATTTCGAGTTCTGGATGGTCTTGTAGTCTGTCTACAGAAATACTGAAAAATATATATATTAAAAACAAAAACAAAAAACCTCCCCAAACTGAAAACAATTCTGTCCCTAAGCATTCCAGATAAAGGATAATCAATCAGCACCAGGCTATGTTTTATGGAAACTAAAGATAAGCAGGTCAATTAATTCTCCCAAGGTCACAGAGCTATTAAGGGGCAGTGCTAGGATTCACACCCCAGTCATGTGACTCATACATCTACATCTCTACGTTCTTTGCATGCATTTACAGGGGGCAGGATATTTGACCTCTCTACGATGATCATCTATTTGGAAAGATAGCAATTCACTAAAATAAAAATAGCCTACCATTAAATGTGAAATATTGCCCTACATTACTGGAAATGCCATTACAAAAAGTACACTTACTTGAATCAGATATCTGAGCACTTAAAAAATGGTTACATGCTATAATAACCTCAATTCTGCAGTGCTCTTACAAGTATTACAGAAACTCTAGGTACACAGAGGGAGGAGTGTTATTTATTAAAAAGCAGATACTAAAATTCTTGGAGCTGCAATCTCAAAGCATCCTCCATTTTAAAAATCAGGGACTTTGTTATCATCAATATTTACACTGAAACTCGTTAGGTAAAAGGTGTCATATTACACTAAACAAGAAGAGGCAGAGGGTAAAAGTCCTATTAAGTTTACAATCTAAGAACAGAATCATTCATTAAAAATGGATTAGGAAATGTCAGTTTGTTCTAGCAATAAGCCTATATTCGTGACTGTCATAAAACGTGTTAAACAGTATGCGTCAAATAATTATATAAATAGCAATTTATGCCTTTTAGTGCTAAAACATCTATGCAAGGCCAAATCACCTATTCTGAAGGATGACCACTTTATTCTGAAGGCAGCACTATTTTAAAATTGTGATTCTAGACCATGAGAACATTTCTGCTATTGTTTTATTAGCGATAATCCTAAGAAGCCCATCTTTTATCCCTGGAGAGTGTGGTATGGCACAGGATTGACACACATTTGCCAAATGAATCAATAGAACCACAGTGCTGAAAAAAATACAAATATAGAATTTGCAACCTCACCAGTGTATGGTTATTACATAATTTACAGCTGAAGCAATGAAGAAAATGAAAAGTGGCCTCTACAACTCAAGTCTATCAAAATAGTTCACATGCTTCAAACACTACAGTAAACAGGTTAGAAAAGAGTCCTTTCTAATGCCATAGTTACCATGGTAATTTCAGTTTGGGAAGGATACTGCTTTATTTGAAAGTTATGACAATCCAGGGTTAAATTTTAGGTGTCATTATTTCCAAAAATCAAATGATGAAAGTTTTTGGAAACAATGTTGAAGAATATGTTGGCTCATTTGCATGCAGGAGGCTATGGCTAAGGAAAACTTGCCCTACGTTCAAATAGACTGGGTTAAATAAATGAGTTCTAGGCCTGTCTGGCTAACATAAAACTCTTGTTTTTGGGTTTTTTTTATGATGGCGTTTTATAAAGAATACTTAATATATAAATTCATTTAAGCAGAAGAATGTCTTAATAATCTCAGAGATGAATGTTGTTGCATATCAAATATTCTTTCATCGAGAACGGGCAATTGGCTATCTAAAACACAAAATCCAGCCAGGCTAGATTCTGTTTTACATTTTACATTTTTTTGTTTGCTTGTTTGTTTTTTGAGGCAGGGTTTCTCTGCAGCTTTGGATTCTGTCCTGGAACTAGCTCTCATAGACCAGGCTGGCCTTGAACTCAAGAGATCTGCGTCTGCCTCCTGAGTGCTGGGATTAAAGGTGTGTGCCACCACCGCCAGGCCACATTTTACATATTAGAATCATTAGGTGCGGGGCTAGGGAAAGAAGTGCAGCGACAGAGAGCATCCTAGTCTCATCCCATCATAGCAAGCATGGAGTTAGAGGCAGAGGTTTTTAGTACAGCCTCTGTAGATAATTATCACTGTAGAGTCAATCTTGGATACATAGAACCACATAAGGCAGTGGTTCTCAACCTGTGGGTTTTGATCCCTTCAGGGTCTGAAGGACTCTTTCACAGGAGCAGCCCAAGACCACTGGAAAACAGATATTTAATTATGATTCATAATAGTAGCAAAATTATAATTATGAAGTAGCAAAGAAAATAATTTTATGGCTGGGGGTCACTACCACATGAGGAACTATATTAAGGAGTCGCAGCATTAGGAAGGTTGAGAATCACTGACCCAAGGCATTACGAAGGAAATCAAGGCAAGTTTATACAGCCGATGGGTGTGGAGCTTCAGGTGATACTGTCTAAGTCAGCTACAACTGCGCTAGAGCACCCACTAAAAACGACAGGCTCCTAGATAAGGTCTACGATATAAACATTCTACTTCAAGAGTGATCCGACCACGGGTAATTATGTTCGAATTACTGGCATTACAGGATAAAGTCTGGCAAGGCTTGTGTGATACAGATATCCTGGATGAGGATATCCTTTACTTAATCAGAGGTATAAAATTGCAAATAGAAACAGCTCATTCATTTGACAGCTGTTCCCATATTCACACAAAACTTCCAGATCCCTACATTCGTACAATTATCCTTCTAAATTGCCAATTTTGAAACAATTCTAATTCCCAACTCCCAGATTTATAAAGCAACATTTAAAACTGTTATTATAACAAGATACACAAAAAAGGTAGCACCCCCAAAGGCAAATCATCCTTTCTTTAGATAAAATTCTATATTACTACTATCCATATGGATTTTTAAAAATTTCAAGTCTTTCTCAAAAAAACAAAACAAAACAAAAAGACAATTATAGTGCTACCTACCCTGAAAGGCATTTCAGGTATTTAAATATTAAAAGCCTCACATATCTAGTAGTTCCAGGAAGGTCTATGAGGGCTGCTCGGAGCTTCCTTTATCACTGCCAAACGATACCAAATACAGACTCTCTTGGACCTAGCTTCTGAGGTACTTCTCTGCAGAGCCCAGCTGTTTTCAGTGATTTATCCACAGGAGTTTAATTTCAATTGTGTGTGGGGAAGTGGGAGGTAGTGATTATACCTTCCCCAAATCTTTCCAGGACATTAATGAATATTTTAAAGAACAGTCTCCAACTGAGATTAATTTGTCTCAAAAATTTAATTCTCCAATGGCAATCTCTGATCCACTATACTTTAAATGGAAGAACATAAGACCAGGCTTACAACGGAACTTATGCATTAGGCATTCTCTGTCTTCAAAAGAAAACTGTGGTGAAGTAAAGCTACTTACTTCCTTAAAGGGATGGACCAAGCATGTCCTTCAACTGTTTTGCTTGCTATCTCCTGGTTCCAAACCTCAAATTAGTATTCATTGCTTCTCTATAAGTATCAAACCTCAAGTGTGCTATTCAGAATTTCACCAATGGTAAGATATCATATATATACATGTATGTATTCTCCCTCTAATTAAAAAAAGCTATAAAGACAGTATATTAATAATGCCAGATGGCAGATTACACATTCAAAGACTTCAAAAAAAAAAGAATGGGATGAAATTTAAAAATATTCATCTCTGTGTTTAGGCTCCTCAGAAAGATAGAGGTAGATAAGTAAGCATGAAATGGAGACATCTTAACAAGATAAACGGTTGGTAGTTCACTACCAACTCAAACCTAAGCTTAACTGTGTAATCTATGTTAAGTATGGAACGTGGCAGAGGCTCCACTGTTCGGGGAGGGGGGAAGTTAATTAATTACGGAAAATTAATTAAAAAGCACTCTATTCGAATATGCCTCTGATACCAGGAAAACCTGGTAAACCTTGGAGGTTGAGTACAATACTTGAAAGCACCAAAAAAGCTCCTTTTCTGCATGGGTCAATGCTTGAGGTAAGGGGGGAGGGGATCATTTCTACAGAAACTGACGCCATGAGGGCCTCATGGGGAATCACACAGTACATCATTATGCTTAAAAACAAAGAAGACCTTGAATTTCCTGTCATTCAAACTAAAGTATGGGTATGTGCAGCCTCTAAGTCACAGAACTGAACATCGACTGCTGAAGGTAACTGACTCCACCCTTCCTGGTTATAAGAAAGAGATACAGATACCCTACACTATGTGTTTCTCTTGTCTTATTTCGGAAGTCCACATATCAGTAAGAAAGCACATTAAGAGATATCACCAGGTACAATTCTAAGCTGAGATCAACTACTTCCACGGAGGTAAGTGGGATGGCTCTGGGGAACCTCACTATTATTCACATTTTACCAGCAGGAAATGGGATAACCAAAGCTGAAAAATACAGTACAAAAGCACAGAACTGAGTGGTTAACATGATGGCTATGTCCCTGGCTTAAAGGAACTTTAAACTTCTATTAATTTCTCCCCCCCATTACAAAGAACACAAATACTTATACAAAGCATAGTATGCCAGGGGCTCTCAATGAGAACAAAGAAGAATATGAGATGTTTAACTTACGACAAGGAAGCAGCCTCAAGAAGACATGGGCGTAATGCATTCTTAGCAGAAAAAGAACAAGGTCCCAAAGACAGGAACAAGGCTACAAAATCCACAAGTATAGAAGGGTCAACTTGGCATCAAGTAAAAGCCAGTTATCAAGTGGCTCGTGAGTTAGTAATGCCCAGATATTGAGGAGACTAAACCGCAAGGAGTTTTTGGTTGTTTTTTGAGGCAGTTCATGTGCTGCACGATTATTGTGGCTTCTGTGCAAAAAGGGAGGGTGGAAGTGTTCCACAGAAATAAAGTTTAACTTTCAAAAAATGATTCATTTATGTATGTGCATGAGCAGGTGAGCAGGATAGGCATGAACAGGTGTGTATGAGGGTAGAGTCTAGAACGGGGTGTTCGTTCCCTTGGAGTTGGAGTTACACGTATTTTGCAGGACATCTGGCTTGTGTGGATTTGTGATCTGTACTCTGGCTCCGATGATTCAACAGTACAGTAAGCACTCTGAGCAGGTTAGCCATCTCTTCAGCCTGGAAACTTGTAACCTTTCTAAGACAATAGAAAGAGTTACCAGACACTGTAACAGACAACATTATTAACTTTAACCCTGTGCAAGCCAGTCGGCAAAAGACTTTCAAACACTGACCACACCAGTGAATCATGAAAAACAGGATGACTAGTGACCAAAAATAGAGGTGACTAACAAACACAATGGGGGTGAAAACACCTTCAAACCATACTGATTTCCTAATGGAAATCCATCCTTTATGAAATACAGAAGGATTAAATTATACTGAAGAGTGACCAGTTGGCCTCCACCTCTCTCTGTGTTTTCTTCTACTGGGAATAGAAAGAATCTGCGGGTGAAGGACTTAGTGAATCTGTTACCTGAGCCTTTTTTGTTCCTACCTCTCCACTGTTATTCATGCTGTTTACTCTCTTCTCACAATAATCTCTTCTATGCTATAATCCTCAAGGGAATGTCACAGCACCTCTGATGCTGGGGAAATCAGAAGTGGGAGGGTGGCCGGCACAGTGCAAGACCTCCTTCTCTAATCCACTCAGACCATTCAGTTCAGCTTTTAGAGGAGCACACGCCCATGGCTGTGGGAGAGAGGAAGCTGTTTCCTCATTAGTATGTCTTACTAAGGCAAATTAAGAGGTGCTGCAAGAAACCTGTACGCTGCCAGAGAGCTCAATTTCAGCCATACAAAGGTCAAAACCACTTTGGTATAGATTCTTAAACTTCGAATAAAAAACTCTGTAAGGAGACTCTCAAAGTATTCTCTAAGAAATTTGTCTCTTCCGTGTTTACAAGGACAACAGATGCTCAGCACTGTGTTGGTCACTACTCAAGGCATCCATTTAAAGTGCGGTCTGTCTGTAAAATAAGTCGTTTTCTAGGAATCCTTGGCTGCATATGCAACTAGCCAGGACCACCTGCATTTACCTTGGTGTTCTGGCTTGTTCTTACTGATTTGTACACAGAGTAGGTCTAGAAACATGATTTTCACCATCAGAAGAAGTAAATATAACATTCAAGCCAAACTATATAAACAAAACTTTTGAAAATAGTGTATGTTGGAAGTTGGCCCAAATCACACGTCATCTTTTTCTTTAGGTTAATTGCTTTTTTATTTTTAAAGGGAGGGGAAAGAATAGTAGAAAAAAAAAGGGGGGCAGGGAGGACAGAACATTCCACAAAGATTACCTGGTGTCAAGAAACTTCAAGGTTTAACGAATGACCCTTTACAGAAGAGCATGTTTAGCCCTGGTCTAAGGTCAGCAGCTCCGCAAAACAGCTGCGTGTCAGGGCACTGAAAGAATGTCTACACCTGCATGCATATATATGCCTTTGCAAAGGAAAAACTCAGACACCGAGCTTTACACCAGGATATCCTGGACTAGCATCCATAAACCTCTTAATTTTGAAAGGTTCCTTTACAACTTCTGGGCCAGGAAGATAACTGCAGAAGCCTGAATCCCAATCTTCTCTCAGGGCACAACTTCAGAGTCACAAGAATACTACAGACTGTCATAACAAAGCCCACATTCCAGCAGGGCCCCACCCCCTGTGAGTTTGTGGCCACCCATCACAGGAGGGAAGAGGCTCAAGACACCTTGTAAAAAGGAAACCAAACACTGGCAAACCAGAAGTCACTCACAGAGAAAAATAAATGAATACCAAGTGCCAAATTGATGAACATTTAAATATGGACGTTCATAATACCCAATTACACAGGAGATTGCAAGGCAAATGGTACACTCAGACAGAAAGTGCTTCTTGAGAAGCAGAAGGCAATCCTAGGAAAGAAATGAAGGATGCTGTACAAACCAAAGACACAAACGCCTCTGTACTTCTCTCCAATACCACCACATTGTCCATTTTTTAAAGGATCACTATTAAACAAGGCATTCTTAAACCATAAACTCAGTCGACGAATTACCTAGGAATTTGGGGGTGGTGTGCAGCTATGACACCAATCTCATCCTACCCTAAAGAACTCAGATTTGAGCTGGTAAGAATTCTCCCCACCAACCAACCTTAGTCAGACAGACCATCAATTAGAAGAGCATTGTGAAGCAAAGCCTTTCACATTGGGTAAAGACAGTGACAAAAATCACATAGAAACAGATGACTGATCGATCCCAAGGAAGGGCTTCATTTTTTTCCCCTCAGAAATCGAGAACAAACTGAGAAGGCCCAGTGCGGAACACGTCTGGGAGAGACAGTGAGAGAAGGAAAGTAGGCTAAAATGAGAGACGGGGTAAAGAGGGCCTAACAAAAGCAGGGGCTGGAACAGAAGACACGGGAGAGCTTCAATGCCATGTAGTTCAAGTGCCTTAAGAAGATAATGGGACAGAACTAATGTTTTAACTATAATTAAAGAAAAAAAGACAACGACAATGAATGTCTAAAGACCTACCCAATCTACTTCAAGACACATATTAACCAAATTACTAGAATTTAAACAAACCAGAAAAATCTGCATGAGCAAAAACAGAAAATGATTTGAAAAGACAAGAATGTGAGACTTTTAAGGCAATAGCGAGTCAGTGTTAGTGAGAAAGTCAGCAGTACCGGAGCCAAGACGCTCACCAAGAGCAAAGTCAACAGAGAAAGGTTATTTGTGGTGCTGGGGATTGAACCTAAGGTTTCCCACATTCTAAGTATATGACAAACATATGCTTGTGCCCTCCAGCCCAGAAAAAAAGTTTTAACTGATGAATTCTTGAGAATATTGCATACATGGCCCCATGAGGGGCTTACACAGTAATGAACTCCAATTGGGTTTCTCCTGTTACGGGATTTGGCAATAGCTAAGAAAACAGTAATTTGCCCATCACCCCAGCTATTTCAGTTTTAGAAATGTACTCTGAAGACCTGCCTTTGCAGTATGAACGACATATGCGGAACTACGCATGCACTGTGGCATCACCTGAACTTCAGAATAGTGGGAGCCTCCTCGACTCCAAACGTTAAGATAGTGGCTGCGTACGAATGGCACACAGATCAGAATACAGCACACCTGTGACATGGAGGACGCGGTCTACCAGCCAATATGGTGGAGTTTCTAAAATACATCAAGACCAGGGGAAAGTGCCAGCCTTTGTGAAAGAAGTAAGACAGCTTATGCAAGTCTCTTTCTTTGGGGGAGAGAACATAAAGAATACAGTAGAAGAAAGGTTACTTGTAAAAGGAAGCGTGTGACAGAACAGAGCAGGAAAGGATTGGGAATCCTGAGTGTACGGATGCTCTGAGAAGCCCAATCTATAGACACACACATTAAACTGCCACAGGGGAGGAAGATGAGAAGCAGCAGAGGAACTGCGAGGGGTACATCTCACCAAAGTACTGAATATCAGGGAAAGTAAGATTGTTAATAAGATTAGAACTTATTTTCCAGAGGATATATGTGATTGAACTTCCAAACAAATCTCTCTTGATGTCAATAAATTGGGAATAAATATAACTTGGTAAGCTGACCCAAGGAAAGTCTCGTGAACATCCCCACTGAACTTCTTTTTCTGGCTACAGCCCTTTCTCATACCTCTCAAGTCTAACACCCTCACCCCACACCCGGAATACAAAAGCCACCCTCCAAGTACAGTCCCTAGAGCATCAGGTTGGAGTCTGACAGACTTTCGAGCATGAGACAGACTCGGGAACTCGGAAGGCCTTGGCAAGCCTTCCAAGTGCCTGTGGGTCTCCTTGCTTTCTCACTTATGGACTGAACTATGTCCCCCTAAAACTCCTGTGCTGATGCCTTATATTCCAGAATGACTTCTGGTGGTTGTAACTTCAAGGAAGTAATGAAATATTAGGTGAGGTAGAAGGGTGGGGTCCTAACCCAACAGAGCGGGTACGGTCAGAAGTAACCCAGTCTGTGGTGTCTTCTTACTTCAGCACTAGCAGACTAACATTGTCCCTTTTACTTTAAAAAAAATTGTTTCTATGCCCTGTCTCTTGTTATATGAACTGAAGGTGCCACCAGCCATTGTTAGAATTATTTCTGAAATTATCTCCAGTGTCTATTCATCAAATCAAATTTTCACAGTTTAGATGGCAAAAGATTATTCTGTTCCTGACCTTCTGGAGAAGACAAATCCTATCTAACTCAGCAAAGCTGTAACAAACCTGCAGCCTCTGATACCTATAATCCATCCCTTTGACTCATTCCTCTTGAAGACTGTAGCCCTTTCTCAAACATCTGTCTCCTATGACAAACATGCCAGATGGCAAGTATGTTTATGAATACACTTTTACTCTATATTATGGTTAGAATAATGCAGAATAAAACTACAAATATGCTCTTTAATGTAATCAATAGAACAAATAGATCGTCAAACCTTCCAAATCATTTCCTACTCCCAGGAAGTTTTTAGCAAAATAACACTACACTGAGTATGCTCTTTATTAAGAAATACTGATCAATTATGAATGCTAGCCAATTAAACAAATATATAAACCATAAATCAAACATTCACTAACAGACTTAGTACTCTGGGCAGAGGCTTCTGTGCATCCACTATGTTTAAAAAACATCCAGACATGGCACAATGATGTACATTCTCAACACAAAACCACTGGATCTGGGAAAGGTCTCATTTCATGTGTGTGGTGTATACATGTACAGAAACATCTAAATTTACATTAAGAGACCAGTGAGTGCTTCTACAGAGCCAGGCACACATACAGTACAGCAAGTGTGTTACTTAGAAAAATATAGTCCTGCCTCTTCCAAATTTAAACTTTATTTTAAAAGATTTAAATGTTAATTAAAATGTAATTAAATCATTTCCCATTCCCTCTCTCTGCCCGAGTGTTCTTTCCCCAAACGCCTCCCCCATTTTCTCTGTCAGTCCCTTTGAAATCCAGGGCTTTTTTTTCTTTGACTGTTGTTACACATACACACATACACACAGAGTAAACTACAACCTGCCCAGCCTGTTTAATATTGCTATGAGCATATGACTCCAGAGCTGACAGCTTGGTATTGGATAACCAATTGTGTGTGTGTGGGGGTCACCTAGAATACGAATTCTCCCACTCCCAGCAGTCCTGAGTTGTCTGTAGCTCTAGGGGTAGGCTCCTTGAGTTTTCTCCCTTCCATGTTTGTGTACTTATTAGTGTTGTCACTGTTTGGGCCTTGTGTAGGCAGCCATACTGCTGTGCTGAGGTACTGTGGATGAAGCTTCCCTGCCATTTTCAGAAGACACAATTCACAGCATACTCTCTGGTTGTCTCTTTTGCAATGTTCCTTGAGTTTTAGGTATACAACTTACATTGTAGTTTTATCTATCTATGGGGCCTGGAGACTCCATGATGGGCTGTTCTCTGCATTCTGACCAGCTGTAGCTTTATGTGACGGTCTCTTTCTATTGAACAGAAGCTTCTTTGGTGAGAGGTGAGAGCTGCACGTACCAGCAAAGACGGCTGGGACACCTCTATTAAATTAATTTAATATAATACCCTTTAGAGGATATTTGTATTTTCCACAAATACAAATGATTTAAAACAAATGATTAGGATTATTTAATATTATGCACTAAGGTTAAAGAAATGAACATGCTAATTACCCAGTCCCTTTCTAATTCAAATTTCAACAAAATTATTTTCCCATAAAGATGGTAACACAAAATGTTCCTTTTAAATGACATTAAACTTTAATTAGAACTTAGGTTGAATATTTAATTGGAAAAATTGTTTCGACTTAAAGAGACAGTCAAACTTATAAGTAAGTTGTTTTAAGTTTTATTACATTTTTTTTCATTTTTCAGGGACTTGTGTGGGGAAGCATGCATGCATGCCACAGTGGGCATGTGGCGGTCAGAAGATGCCGTGAAGGAGTTGGTCCGACTGCTATGTGGGGTCCTGCGGATGAAACTCAGGTTATCAGGCTTGGCAGCAGGCACGTCTACCCACAGAGCCATCTTCCCAGCATATTAAGTGTTTAATTAAAACCTCATCGTAAGTAGTCTTATAAAAGTGGTAATTTGGTTCGGTGTTCAATCCTTTCTCGACTTTTTTTTCGGTTGTGGTATATATACATATTTGTACAGGTGTGCATACATACACGTGTGGACAGGTGCACATGTGAGTGCTTGTGGAGGCCTGAAAGTTGATGTTTGAACTTTATTTATCCACCTTATTTATTGAGGAAGGATTTCTCAACCAAATCCAGAGCTCACATTATGATGGTATCTACAAGCCAATTTGCGGTGGGAATTCCTTGTCTCTGCCTTCTGACACTACAGTTACAGGTGGCTACCTGTCCCCTTGGCATTTACAGAGGTTTCTGGGCATCCCAACTCCAGTTCTGATACTGGCACAGCAAGCATTTTAACCACCTTCATAGTCCCCCATTCATTTTCTTAATGAAGACCAACTGATAAAAGAATTGACAGTGATAATCACAAAATGGGGGGGTCCTAACAAGAAAAACATCAAATTTTTTGTTCTATATACTTTATTTGCTAAGGGAGAAAAACATTAATATTTTGAGATTAATAAGTTTCACCATGAGATAAAAAAAATCTTTTACACAGAAATTCTAACAGTCAGGTCTTACGGTAACATTTGCACTTTTGATGTTAATGCAGATTCATACATACTTGTGATGTTACCTTTCCTACTGATTTATTCTATACTAAGTCAAATGGTCCCTAAACAAATAAATAAATGCAGGCACGTGTAAGAGCACTGCTGCACGTGACAGGAAAATCAGGCCTATCCTGTAAATTACTCCATGGCTTCCTGGGCTTTCTTAAAGTAGAAACTCATCAAGGCCGCTGGTAGAAATCTAAGACAAGGAGAAGATGGGGTATTAGTTAAGGTCAGGATTTTGTCTGTTCACTATCTCTCAGGCAATGATATAACCCGCTAACACTTTCTTCTGCACAACCATTCAGGTCTCTTTGATATTAACAATCACTACTGTGGGTGACCATGCCAATTACAAATCAAGCAGCAGCTCAGGATTAAAGGTGCACAAGTGTTTTAAGTTACAAAATATCTGGAGACTTGCATGAAAATTTTGTACAACTAAACTGTAGAATAGGGGAATAAGTTCCAAGCATAAAAGGTAAGGCTTGGACCTTGGGACTATACACTTTAAATAAATCATCTTATGTCATCTTCTCCATTTAGCTACCAATTATTTATGATAAATGGAGACAATACATTTCCATATATACAGGACAAAGTTGCTTTAACCACTGCCTTCCTCAGTATCCAACACACTACCTGATGATATAGCTGTGCCAACATAAAGTCAACACTCAAATATTACCTTGAATGAATCTACTACCGTGCATGTTTAGGACATCGGAGTTTTCACCCATTTGTGCAATCCTGAGCAAAGTGGAGACCACTGGGTCTCACCTACAAAGCAGATGGTTACACCAGGTCCTCAGTGCCTTTCTAGCTTTACCTGCTGCCCCCAAATGTTTTAAATCCTTGACATCTCCAAGCACAGAAACATCTGAGCCCCATTTAGTGGACATAGGCGCACTTCTTGTACAGTCTCCTTTACCACAAAATGATTGTAAGATGACCCAAAGAATCACAGCATAGACTCATTACTGATTTTACGTTAGTGGCTCAAAACCCTCGTTCAGAGGCTGGAGAGATGGCTCAGAGGTTAAGAGCATTGCCTTCTCTTCCAAAGGTCCT